>JASCZW010001989.1:0-126447 GCA_034211315.2 Aedes japonicus
ACATTACGTCGTTCTGGATGATGAGATGTATGTAAAAGCAGACTTCCGGCAGCTTCCGGGGCTCCAGTTTTTCTCGCTCATCATAAACTCGTCCCTGAGGACGTTAGAAAGCAGAAGTTGTCAAAGTTTGCCAGAAAATATATGATTTGGCAAGCAATTTGCTCGTGTGGAAAGCGGAGCACCCCATTAGTTTCTCGCCGAGCAATCTCACAAACACTAGCGTGCTGCTTTACACATATAGGATCGATTTGTTTATTGTTTTCAACCACGAGATCAACTGTCAAACTGTTCAAGTTGACAACGGTTTGTTTTTTATTTTCAACCAATAAAACGATTGTATTAGTGAAACTGCTTACTAATACTAACGGCGGCAGAGAAGTCTATTCGTGACAAATGGAACGGTCAATGGGCAGGTGTACCTAAAAAAATGCTTCAAAAAGCGTCTACTGCCTCTTCTGAGGTCACACGAAGTTCCTACGATCTTCTGCTGGAATTAGCCTCGTGCCATTATCCGAAAGAGGTTTTGGAGTGGTACATGGCTAAGGAGGTCAATTTTGTGCCGGAGCATCTCACCCCCCGAACGCACCAGAGCTGCGGCCAATTGAAAAGTACTGGGCCATCATGAAGCAGGCACTTTGGAAGTATCCTAAGGAAGTGAAATCGGAGGAAGATATGAAGAAAAAATGGATTGCCATGCAAAAATTGGTCCAAATGTTGTACAGGACCTTATAAGTAGTGTAAAGAAGAAGGTTCGTGCATTTGGTTATGGAATTGAAATTTAATAAAACAAACATGGGAAAATACTCATAACGCTTTATTTTACTCCCTGAAAATTTGAAGATGATTGGTTGAACGGGCGAATTTTTGCCAAATATTTGTGTGTGTCTCAATTTGATTCCGTACACCCTTTAGATTCAGGGTTATCTGGCCTTAATTAAAAAAAAATATATCCCATGAACTTATCTAGCCAAATCTAGCATTCCATTTGTTAGCAATAGATAACGAAAACTGTGTATCACACCACGGTGAGACATGATTTAGAGCACATTGCATTCTGTTAGCGATGATACAATCATATTTACAGGGTACTATTAAAGGTTACACAGATAAAAAGATACATTGAATTTTCTGTGTACTCTAATGCACATAAAGGTAATACTAGATTTGCCAGAAAATAATGGGGTATTTCATGTAAATTTAATCCAGATAACGCTCGATTCAAGCCCGTTCTATGAAAGATTGCAAACATTGTTGTATGGCACATGAAAGATTGCAAACAATTTCGTTGTTTACACGTCCTTTGGCTTGGAATTAAACGAGCGGAGATTTTACGCGCTTGCGGCTGATCATCGTCTCGTGCCAGCGTGGGACTCTAAAACGTGCTGATACGATGGTCCTCGAGGAAAGGCCATACAGGTCAGTCGTATAAATCATAAATACAGGAAACACACAATGTTACAATAATACGGACCGGAACAATAGACCCAATAGACCCAGGTGACGAAAATGGACATGTGGCTTCCTATGGTTGCAAATATTGCAACATTTATCAAAATTTAAATTTTTTGCCATCTTTTCAACTTTTGAATGTACCTGATTCTCATAAAATTAAGGCTGTTGCTCCTGTTCATTCAACAATGTAAAAATCAATGCTCTATTGAATATCCAAAACAAACCGTACTGTCAAATCATCGCTCCTTTCCAACTACTAGTACTACCTAGTGAATTTTCGTAGAAGTTCAGAGACTTCCATTAGAGCAAGTATTACGTCAACACATTCCTACCCATTCCTTATTTTTAGTCCAATTGGACTAG
This sequence comes from Aedes japonicus, assembly GCA_034211315.2. NCBI lineage: Eukaryota > Metazoa > Arthropoda > Insecta > Diptera > Culicidae > Aedes > Aedes japonicus. Next base: position 1,816 of record JASCZW010001989.1, read on the forward strand.
CCATCGTGGGTATCGTCTATGGGATCTTAATCTGTTGTGGTTCTATAGATGTGTAATTCTGACAATAAAGCTGATCTGACAATAATGAAGTAGCAACCTTGGGCAGTCAGCTATGCTCATACTCAAATGCGGCAGGAAACGTTCTTTAAATAGGGGTATTATACATGCGACACATTTTGAAACGTTTTGAATTCAAATAATAATTTACCACAACCCCATACACGTACATGGATTTCATTACCTACGTCCTACCCAGAATGCCTACATGATGATGTCATAGCAGTGGAGAGCCTTTTGATTGCTGATTGTAATTGCAGGATGCCCGTGATTTTACGCTCCATTTTTGCAAAGGGTTTATTTAATTAAAATCACATTGTAGTAAAGTGAAGCCATTCAGAAGAGTGTGCCTTCGTAACAATGATCGATTTTATTTTAAAGTTCAAAAGTTTTAAAGTTCATTCATTCATTGTTTCAGGATATGCACCAACTGTTGACATTATATATTTTGCATAGATAAGTGCGTAATAATTGAAGCGAAAACAAGTAAACCTAATGCTTCTCCTAATTCTGCCATGTGAAGTAGAGTGTTTTTACAATTGAACAAAAGTCCTACACATTTTTTACGTGGCACTAAAAGCAGCTTCAGCAGTTTCGGAGAAAAGTGGAAGCTCTTCGACAAAAACCAACGGCTGTACATATAAAGGGTACGAACGTAGTAAAACGAACAACTTTTGCATTTCACCTGGTTTCTTCTGGCTGAGAAGACTAACAATGATTCTCTGGCTAGCACGAAGCTTGGTCCCAGAACTTCGAATGGGGATGAAAAAATAACATCACGTCATACTGAATGCGTCCATGCATGTATCAAGCTAATTCCGACTTTTTTCACGGCTCTGTACCGTGGCTGTTCGTGAGTCGTACTCACGGTGGCCTGCAAAACGATTCCGATGTGGAATTGTGCTAAGGTAGGTTAGTTCGTATCTTAGTGCCAACGTGGAAAACCAGGAAAAGCAGTTTGACGACAAAAGCACGTTCTTAATGGCTTCTTGAGCTCTCTATTTGGCTCTGGCTTTTTGGAATGGATTTATGGAGTGTTGTCTGGAAGCATGTAGTGTGGGAAGGTTTTTTTTTTATTTTAACCTGTGTCACTTCTCGAATGAGGTTTAGTTAATTTACAGAATCATTATATTATGACCTTCCTTGCAGTTTTGTCGAGAATGTTTTCTATGCTTAGAGATTCTACTAGAGTTTTTATGACTTTCTTATTTGTATGGTGACACCCCTTCCAAGGAAAACATTCCGTTGGGTCATACATACTACCTAAATGTAATATAAATGTCTGTGTTCGGAGGTCGACACTTGCAATTAGCCTTTGGGACATAAAATTTGATTCAATAAAACATACTGTTTTGAAGTTGCGAAATCTTACGAAATAGGGCGTTGGACCAGCATAAGTAAGTAAACCGCTGTGAGTTATGTTTTGAGGGGTGATTCATTTAGCTGAACAAATTATATATTTTCTTCTTGACCATACAGCCTTGGTATAAGTTGATTCAAGTAGGCTTGAGGGCTGTATAATAACCTTGTTTCCCAATGTATCGCAATTTTCACTCCCAATCTTAATCCACCAACCCACCATCCCACTATCACAAATCAACTGTCAACCGCTATTATAAGATAACCTTCTTCAAAATGAAAAACCACCATTACACCTTTTGATTGGCGCCAACAGCATTCCTAATGTTGGTCTAAATTGGTTCAAATCGGCTATTGAGCGTTGTTAAAAGTTTTATTGTCCCAATTAAGTAAATCACCATCACATTTTGCGAGTGGCACTATAGGCATCCTTGTTCCAATGTTAGAATAAGTCAAAATTGGCTCTCAAGCGTTATTTAACGTACTTTGTCTGACTAATACATATTCACCACCACACTTTGTGAGTGGCTCCAGCAGCTTTATTTCTGTTGCTTTAAATCGGAACAATCGGTAATCTAACGTTTTTCATTAACCTTACTAATGAACATCCTCCATCATGTTTCATAAGAGGCCCAATAGCTTACTGTTGATATAAATCGGTCCAAATTGACTCTCAAGCGTCAATAAATATATTTTGACTTATTAATGAAAAACCGGTATCATACCTTGTGAGTGGTCCCAACATCATCCTTACTGTTGGTATAAATCGACTTTCAAGCGTTATTTAAACCTTGTCTTCATAATGAAAAACCACCGTCACACTTTTCAATGGCTCCATTGTTATCCTTACCGTAGCTTTAAATCGGGTTAACGCAGCTTTTAAGCGCAAACCTTGTATTATCAATGAAGTAAACCGTTGGTCTAAGTTGGTTCTAATATTTAAGCATATATTCGTCCATCTCCTTAAAGCCAATTTAATGGAGAAAACAAAGATAAACAAAAATTCAGCATATCGTTCACCAAAACGAACCCGGCTGCCAACGCAACCCTTTTATCCAACAACCCAGTGTAACAATCTAGTTTTTACACATTGAGTAAGCATCATCTGTTGGTTATTTGCGTAATTACAGCTGATCTGGCCATAACCGAGAAGCAATAAAAATCAATATGAAACAAGCGATTTGAAATTAGTTCGCTGTTGTACAATCTCTTGGTTCGAAGTACGCCTCCCAGTCATCACCTTGCAATACATTCTGTGAGTTCCGTTATTATGGGCGAACCATTAAGCTTGAGACCAATGTGTTAACTATTTCGTTTTTTTTTCTTGACTATCCAGCTCCTGGTAGTAACCTCGTGCGGTCAATCAGGATCATTCGAATAGTTTGAAAATAACTGAGTATTTCACAACAAAACATCACTTTCTCTTGAATGAGAACATTTTACCGACATTATTCAAATGATTAAGTTTATTAGAACACAGTTGGACAATAGAAAACCACTCATATATAACTGACATAAATCAGTAAATCACTATGACCGTTTGTTTGAATCGCATTTAAAATGTTGATTGTCAAGCGCAAGAACAGTTAATAAAAATTTGTGGAATCATTTTGAAGTGTGATGTAGAAGGAAATGTTCGCTCATCACCATGAGGCACCAAGAGTGCACATTAATGTTTTTGCTAGAATGATAGATATGAAGAGAAAGTATTGAAATTTTCGTCAGTGTACGGCAGGAAATCAAACAGATGTTTTGAAAATTTGAGCGAAAGGGCATGTGTCCAGTGGTACTCGAACCATAGACGTCATCCTTTGCCTAACATCCCACTGCGAAGTAGGTTGTGGCACGGACAAGTCAGAAGATTCCAGGTTCGGCTCCTGGCAGGGATGTGTAAGTCTAAAAGAGCTCTTACATTATATTGTATACTGAGCTGAACATTCAGTAGACCAGAGTGTGCGCTGATCACTCACCGTGAGTACCACTGACTATCTGCTCATCCTACACGCTCAAAACTGCCTCTCTTTCATTTGTATTGCTGTCCCTTTTTTCTCACGGAAAAGTTACTCAATTCTCGTAAAAAGTGGAACAACTCAATTGATGAGTTGTTCCACTTTTTACGAAAACTGAGTAACTTTTCCGTGAGAAAAAAGGGACAGTAATACAAATGAAAGAGAGGCAGTTTTGAGAGTGTAGTAAAAGGCGGTTGCTCGTCTCTTTCGACTGATCGGCGTTCAGGTAAGACGTGTTACGACTTCTCGAGTTGTGATTCCTTTTCGGCTGATATTCAGTTATTGTGTGAACAGATGTGTGTTCGGCGGTTTTTGTAGAAAACAACAAAGTTTAATAATGTAAAATGCTTCTTAAGATCGTTTGTTGAAAGCCGTTTCAACGGGTAACTTTCCGTAATTATTATTCTCCAACCGACGGCAATGAAACGGAAATATTCAGGTTTTGAAAAATATAATTTAATATCCGTTCGTTTATCTTGAGCACGATTATAATTATGCAATGGTGGAGCCTCTTAATGTTGATGCTCTACATGTGGACCTATTTTAAGGACAGTTTTTAATAAAATACACATGTTAGATTTTAAGTAATTTTGACTTACCAGCAACGTAATTCTTAACAAATTTGTTGCATTTGTTCTAAAGGGCGAACACGAAATTATTGCGACACATTCAACAGGGCATAACTTTTTTACCATTGGGTCTGCACACTTTCTCATTGATGGGTATTGTTTACATGCTGTCAAACTCGAAGTCGTGTTTTTCGCATCAACGAAAATGGAGGTGAACCAACGCGAGTCGAGAGAACAAATTCTTTCCAAACACCTGGAATTTCCTGACCTGTCGCACCGGCAGTTGGGAAAAATGTTGAACATTCACCATTCAACCGTCTCCAGAGTGTTGAAGCGGTTCCAGGAGCGGTTGACGTTGGACCACGGCAAAGGAGCTGGAAGAAAACCGGGACTGGAGAACAAAAAGACGGAGGGAAAGGTGAAGCGGATGATTAAAGCAAATCCCAACGTCTCAAGCCGTGATTTGGCTAAAAAGATCGGCATGTCGCAGAGCTACGTCCAGAATGCAAAGAAGAGAGCTGGACTACATACATACAAGGTACAGAACTTCCCAAACCGCGATGAGCGGCAACAATCGACGGCTAAAACTCGGACACGGAAGCTCTACGAGAAGATGCTGACAAAATATGGCTGCTGTGTGATGGACGACGAAACGTACATAAAAGCCGATTTTAAGCTAATTCCGGGGTTGGAGTTTTTCACCGGCAAGAGCAAGATCTATTTGGACGACAAATTTAAGAAGAAGAAAATGTCAAAGTTCGCCTCCAAATATCTCATTTGGCAGGCCATCTGCTCTTGCGGACTGAGGAGTGAGCCTTTCGTGACAAAGGGCACAGTAAATGGCGAGATCTACAAATCTGAGTGCCTCGAGAAGCGCTTTTTGCCGTTCTTGCAACAGCACGACGAAGCTCCGCTATTTTGGCCAGATTTGGCATCATGCCACTATTCTAAAAGTGTCCTGGAGTGGTATGAGGCCAATTCTGTCCATTTTGTTCCAAAGGAAATGAATCCACCAAACTGTCCGGAGCTGCGCCCGGTAGAGCAGTACTGGGCAATGATGAAGCGGAAACTTCGGAAGAGCAAGAAGACAGTCAAAGACGAGAAGGACATGTTAAGAAAATGAAAAAAAAAAACTGAGAAACTGGTACCCGATGACACTGTAAAGACTTTGATGGAGGGCATCAAGCGAAAATGCGTTCAATTTTACATTCAAGGCTCCATCGATTAACTTTTTTTTTTTGATTTTTGAAGTAAATATATGTATAAAACTACCCTAAAATTTTGGTTTGATTCTAAACATTATAAGAAAATTGGCATGACATTTGCGGTGTCGCAATAATTTCGTGTTCGCCCTTTAGTTCACGTAATTAGAAATGATAAGAAAGAAATAGGTCACTGTATAATGATAAGAAAGAAATAGGTCACTGTAAAAACACATATTTTTTCCCTTTTGCTTGATTGTTTATATCTTCTTCCTCACTCTAGTGTCACAGATTCGTACCTGTAAGTGCGGTTGCAGAATCCGCTTGAGAAAATATTAGCTCATTCGAGACAGTTAAAACTTGCCCACAATAGATACGTTCGCGTTCCTTTGACGTAAATTTGACAGAAAACCTATGGGAAAATTGTCAAATTCACGCAAACGCATCCGCAACGTTAGTCGTGGTCTTGATCTACAAAGACAAGTTTTTCACTCGACCGATCTTTTAGACAAGGTGCACAAATGAAAAGAAATGCAATTTATGAAAAAAAATTTAAACTGTGGCTTAAAAATCATTTTCAAGTTGTAAATATCAAACACATTTATTTTTATTTATTTCGATGGTTTGTAGACAAAAACGCTATAGCTAAAAATATATAGCCATTGCTTAAGTTGGAATGAATCAGTATCTGTATCATTTACACCTCGATTGTTATTTTTTGTATTCTCCCATGCGCGGAAGTAACGATCTTTGATGAAGCTTGCAGAAGCAGATAATTTCTCATCTCCATGCGAAGCGCTAGGAGTGGACAGTAATTTATGTCTAGAACGAATAGACATGAAGAGAAATAGTATTGATAGTTCCGTATAGGGCAACAGCAGGCTGTGCAATTGAAAGATACAAGTTTGAAAACGAGCGGAGGGCATTTGAACGGTAGTATCCGATCAGGCACATAACCCATTGCCATACTACCCCATGCATGTATCATTTTGTTTTTTCTTAGTTTTAGGTCAGTGGATGAAAATTATTTTATTGTTAAAAGATGAACGTAATCCGATCAAGAGCATTGTATAAAACTGTTAAATCAAATCCGAAGCCAAGATTTGATATTTTAAAATTTAAAAATGATTTTTCACCAACAGGTCAATTTTTTTTCATAAATTGAATTCAATTTTCTTTCATTTGCGCACTTAGTCTAAGAAATCTGTCGACTGATTCAAAAAATATAAGTGGTTGAAAAATGCCATTTTCAAAAAAAAAAATAAATATCAATTTTCGGACACCCCCTACCTCTCTAGCCTAACATTGAGAAAAAAAAATACGAGTTCATTATTTTTAGATAAATAATAAAACTGCTAATTATTATCACAGAGAACAGACAAACATCTTCTCCCCAATTTATTGTGTAAATTTTTTAAAAGCGAACCGTTGAAAAATCAACGCCGTCTAGTCTAGGTTTCATCAAACTAAAATTGATAGACAGTCAAATCTTCTGGTGCGCAGGTGACGCCATCAACTTACGATTCACCAAAACTAACGGAAACGTGCTGTCATTTTAAAATGACAGTTACAGAAACTTACACGGGGAGGGCACTCCAGCTTGGATGTATGTTCTCTATGTCATTATGAAATTCAGAGAGATCGCATATCTTTCAAATAAGTTTTTTTAGAGACAAAAAGCCAGCTCCTACACACTGGGGCCATTGTTTTGAAGTCCAAAGGTAAGTTTAAGGATTTTTTATGTACTTTTGGAGAAACTTGATTTTGGAGGTAGAAAATCACGACTAATTTTTGAAAATTTTATAGATATTTTCTTGAAAAACTTTTTTTGAGCTTGCAAACAAATTATTTTGAAAACGGCTAGACTTAAGAAGTTGCTCACGAGGAGCATTGTGGTTTAAAATGACCTGAAAAATCAAATCATATTATGATATGCTATTTTCGCGAAAAGTCCTCCAAGTTTAAAAAACATGATTTTTTTATTCTTAGAATGATTTTATTCTTAATTGCTTTATCTTAAAATAAAAAACCTTTGTTTTTGTATGACTTACGAAGTATATTTATCAAATGACTTATGGACTTTATAAACAAAATGAAAAAAATCACACATTGCAATCATTTTCGAATTTTATATAGTTAATAGAAAAAAGAATACTTCTTTTCAGTGTATTATTTAAGATCTTGTGAACCCGTGGTTCACAAAAAGAACCCGTCGGATATTTAAATGCTCCATCACCTCCAGCGACCGCTTTGAGTAATGGGCTGAGCACGACATCGCTCTTGAGGTGGTGCTTCTTAATGAACGCCGCAACTTCCAGTAAGCATTTCGTACACACTTAGAAAATTTTACAGTATTCGGTAATTTTTTACCGAACTTTCAATAGCTGAACGTTCGGTAATCCGATTTACCGGATTTCAGTGAAATTTTACAGTATTCCGGTAAAAAAATTACCGGAACTTGTCAAATTTTACCGAAATCCGTTGAATCGGGTTACCGAACTGTTCAGCTGTTGAAAGTTCGATAAAAAATTATCGAATACTGTAAAATTCGATAAGGAAGCTCATCTTCCTCAAGGAGCGCCACGATATTGCATATGGTCACTTGGCTGTATCCGGACGACACAAAGAGCGGCACGATGACTTTTTTGCTCCGGTGTCGGTGGTAATTACAAATCATCTAATGCCTTGGGCAAACATACGAGGTACAGCCAACAATCAATATGCAACTAGCGATTTGAAATTGGATCACTGTTGTAGAAGCCCTTGGTCTGAAGTACACCTTGAAGTCAGCACCTTGTTATACATATTTGCGCCTTTGTTTTGATTTGCTGTGTTATTTTGACAGAATATTTGAGAGTGTGTTCGTGTGAGTTCATTGTTAGGGGCGCATTATTTAGCTTGGGACCGAGCTTGGGACCGATGTGCTAGTACTGACCGAGCCAAAAAAAAATCGGTTCTGTATGGGACCTACTGGTCTTAGAGTTAGTCTACGGTACAGCCATAGACTAACTCTAAGACCAGTAGGTCCCGAACAAATACGTTTTTTTTATGGCTCAGTCAGTACTAGCACATCGGTCCCAAGCTCGGTCCCAAGCTTAATAATGCGCCCCTGCGTTGTACCAACAATCTATATGCAACTAGCGATTTGAAATTGGTTCACTGTTGTAGAACCCCTTGGTCCGCATTACACCTTGTAGCCAGCACGTTGCTATACATATTTGCGCCTTTGTTTTGATTTGCTGTGTTATTTTGACAGAATATTTGAGAGTGTGTTCGTGTGAGTTCATTATGAGGGGCGCATTATTAAGCTTGTTACCGAACTTGGGACCGATGTGCTAGTACTGACTGAGCCAAGAAATAAATTGTCCACGCAACAGAGCAAAGAGCAAAGAATCGAGTCGGGCTGTCAAGATATAAGGTTACAGTGCTACCAAAACGAGATGATAAGCAAAACACAACAGCCAAAAGTGCGTAAGTTGTACACGAATTTGTTGACCACGTTTGATTGCGCTGTAATTGACGATGAAACATATGTAAAAGCTGATTTCAAGCAGCTCCCAGGTCAAAAGTTGTATACGGCTACCGGAAAAAGAAAAGTTCAAGATAAGTTTGAGTAGAAAAAAATGTCAAAGCTCCCGAAAAAATACTTGATTTGGCAGGCGATTTGCACATATGGGCTAAAACGCGAAAGATTCGTGACAACTGGCACTGTCAACGTGTATGTAAATAAATGCTTGCAAAACGCTTATTGCCTTTCTTGAAGAAACATAGTTGTTCCGTGCTGTTTTGGCCAGACGTCGCTTCTTGCCACTACGGAAAAATGGCCCAGGAATGGTATATCGCCAATAGTGTGCAAATCGTACCCAAGTAGAAAAACCCTCTAAACTCGCCTAACAGAACTCGCCTAACAGAACAGAAAAACCCTCTAAACTCGACAAACAGTTAAAGGCAAATTGGCCTTCAGCATCAAATAAGGTGGACAGCGGTACAACAGCGGTACAAAATTTGATGGAAGGTGTGAAACATAAAGCTCGACAGTTCGCATTTGGAAAATCGGAAGTCTAATCAAACAATTTTCCTGTGTTTTGTAGACGATGAACTTCACAAATAAATAAAGATTGATCATTTGTATAATAACATTATCAGTCTGTACTTAACCATATTTGACCAATTTTTTACCGTCACACCGTTTAAAATCGAATGCAAAATCGTTGAACTTTGTCTCTTTTTATTAATGCAAGCGTTGCCTGTCGTGCTTGGACATGCATGAAAACTTGTGAAACTTCTACCAATTTAGAATCGGTGTGCTTCTTATTGTCCAGTACAGCGCTCCAATTAGTCAGTTCTGGAATTTGGAAGCAATTTTTTTTACAAAGTCTCTTGAAATCCGGTGTTTTCGTTTGTCTGTTTCCGGAAGGTGCAATCATGCCGTCGAACCGGTACAATGGATTGGAAACTGCATCAGTACGTTGTTAACGCTGTCAAAGTGCATCCAGAACGTTGGGAGGTTAAAGGAACCAATAAACTCGCTACTGTTCGATCTATAATTCGCAATATATGCATTCAGGAGGGCAAAACATTTCGGTTAAAACGCCTGCCCGATAATTGCATGACCAGTTTGGCGGTAAGCTTATGATCTGGCAGCAAATCTGCAGCTTTGCCGGAAGCCTTCGATTTGCATCACAGCCAATACTATGAACGTGCAGTTACCAGATTTGGCGAGTTGCCACTACAGTAATATGATAATGCGATAATGGAGTAGACGCCACTAAGAAAAGAATTAACCCCCAATACTGCCCAGAATTCTGCCCAATCGAAATGTTTTGGTTTTATGGACGCCTCCACTTTGTACTCATATTCGAAATCATATGCGTAAACAGAAGAATACAGGAGGGCAACATGTGTAGCACCGATGCAGCGTTTCATGCCCACAGTTTGAATAAGCATGTCAGAGGATTTGAAATCACTAAGCCCATTTGAAATTGGTAAGCTTGTTTTACGAATGTCGAACGAAAAGTCTGCTAATTATTACAGAAAATGTTCCAACTAGGTATGTGACCGCTTGCAAAACTGCCTGAAATTAGCAATGCTGGAAAATTCATACGTAATGACCTCCGCTACCCATGATGTATCTTTATTGCATCCCGAACATTGGCCCCCACTACCCTTCTTGCCGCCACTCAAAAGCTATATGCTTCTACAGTTCCCATACCTTATTCAAACACAGATTCCAAAGTTCTGTACCTGACGTTCAACAAGGCCAAAAGCTTTTGTAATTTTTCGGCGGGGGTGGTCTATCTATTCGTTGCCAAATTGCCCTCTCATTTGGCTGATTTCATCCCCACTCAGAGCCATAGCAGCAGCCAGACGGCTCAAATTCCTAGAAAAGCCAACTCTTGGGCCATTACCGGATTTGAAGAGGCCTCTCTTATCTCTCCAGTCCGCGTGAAGCACTCAACAACCAGCAATGTGCGGCCACCAAGCCAGAGCGGAAACCATGAGGAAAAATATTGGCTTCCGTGTCGTGTATGATTTATGGTTGGCTCTTTTCTTTTGCCAGACAGAACGAATATTTTCCCGTCGTGTCGTCGCAGAGTGAAATAAATTTTGCATCGGCCACCGGAAGGTGGAATGCAAACGCCCGACACCGAAAGTGCCACTCTTTTGCTAGCAGGCACAAGGCGTTAATAGATTAGCCCGACTGGAGTGGGAGCCATTGGCACGTATGTTGGCAACATATTTGGGCATTCATTCAGCGATGCAGCTAGGGAGACCGAATAATGTCGTTACAGTGTAACTAGTACTTCCAAAAGGTTATGGATGTTGAAAAGTATATATGGGGTTTTGCCAATATTTGCTTATAAGGTGTCAAGACAAATTGCAGATATACTTTATTTTAACGTGGGACTCCGTTGCTTTTGCCTATACCTGATGTCAAACCAGACGAAAACATGAAATATATTTCAGAGCTTACATATTTACTCAAATATATATCATATACTATTAACAATGAGGAATTCATTAATGCACCCTTTAATCGAACGTGCAAACAAATCATTAAAATGCGAATTCTGCTCTTTATGCACAAATAGTTCTCTCATATGAAAAAGTTAGGTTAGGTTTTTTGTTATTATAGGGATTTTCAACCTGAGGTTAATTCATGTCAGTTCATATAAACACAAATACTAACCTTCAAAGACAGATTGAAATTTTTATGTAAGGCTTCATTGTCTCATCGATACGCATACCCAGGGTTCTTGCAACTCATTTAAACTCATCAACTCTCGTTTGCCAAAAGCTCATTTCTAGACAAAATCGTCAAAAGGTCGAAAGTAAGAGTTGAAAACAATGACTTAAAACGTAAATTTCCTGGAAATGCCAGGTTGCTAACATCTATATCCACTACCGGCGGGAAGGTTATAACTCTCTGTATTTGATTCTGGTGCTATTTTGTTTGTGGGAGCAAGCAGATCCCAGAACAATACGCTAGAAGTCATTGTTTACAAATGTTACATTCGTCCTTTTGACTATTTTGTCTAAATTTCAAAGACGGATATCATATAAAGGCTGAGTAGTTAATTATTGCGACACTTTCGATTGATTGGAAAATCGGCTATAGTTATAGAAATAGAATTTTGATAGTAGTTGTACGTATGTATTTATTTCATATTACAAAACGTTAAATTTTTAGATTGAGTTTGACTAAAATTCTTGACATTTGCAATTGGCGATGAGCTGTCCTCTTCGTTCCCCGCCTGTTCCTGCATTGCCCAAGATAGTCATCTTGGGCCGCTAATTTTTCTCTTGTATTTCAACGATGTCAATCTGTTGCTGAAATCTGATCGGCTAAGCTTTGCCGAAGGTGAACGAGGTGAACTGTATGCTCATGAATTCGGGAAAGTGTACCGTTGTCACTTAATCGAGGAAGAAGTCTCCTATTATCTTCGGGTATTCCTTGGTTGGAACTCCTCCGCAAAGAGACATCCAAGTAAAGGACCTTGATGTGATACTCGACGATAAACTCACGTACAAACCTCAGATGTCCTACATCATAACAAAAGCTTCCCGAAATCTCGGCTTCATTTTTCGTGTGGCTTGTGGCAGGGGTGGCGATACGTGTACTGCCTTCAGTCGTTATACTGTTCGTTGGTGAGGTTCACCTTGAAATATGCTTCCCCGGTCTGGAACCCTTATTTCCAAAATGGCAATTGAACGTATTGAGTCAATTCAACGACTAGTAGAAATGGCAAAAATTACGTCTGGTCCTTATTTGCCAGCTGCATACTAGGCTTTATTGACCAAATAACGTATCGACATCGATTTGGTCTTCCGAATTAGAGCCACCACCTTCTGATCCAGTTGAGGGCTGGAAGATCCAGGTTTTCTAACTCTTCTTGGCAGTTCATCCAAAGCACAAAGTTCCACAAACTTGGTTGTGATAGATTTAACACTCGCGTGTTCAAAAACTAAATTTTCACGACGAACCCTTTTCCCTCTGATCCTACTTTCACGTCAGTAAACAATCGAAATATGACAGTCAAACTCAAAGCATGCCATGATGAATCCATTAAAACCATCACAAATACACGCGTGCAACGCAAATGTACGCGGATAGCTTATTTTCGATACATTCCATATTGGCAAAAGTCAAATATATTCAACAAATAGAAATTATAAATATGTAGAGGAATGTCTCTCCTGTTTGATGATTTTGATGATTTTCACAATTGGTTTGAAGGCGGTAATGAAAGAGCTTTATCCCGTGTAATTATAATCGAGATAAGTCTGCAAATGATTTTGAATTGAACGTATACACTGAAACTATGGTATAATTGAAATGAGAATCTATATATAAATAAAAATGAGTTGGGGTTTCCTTTGCCACGATTTAACTCGCAAGCGGAAGGACCGTTTGGCATGAAAATTTGTATGCAGGAGTTTTTGAGGCTGGGGAATATTTTTAAGATAGTAAGAAACCCCTCCCTCCTCTGAAAGGGGAGGCTCCCATACAAATGAAACACATTTTTCTGCATAACTCGAGAACTGATCAAGCAAAGGAACCCACATTTAGCATGCGGAAGTTTTTGGAGGCAAGAAAAGTTTCTATGGAAGTTTGAGACCCCTCCCCTCTCTAGAAAGGGAGGCTCCCATACAAATGAAACAGAAGTTTCTGCATATATCAAGAACTAATTAAGCAAATGGAATCAAATTTGGCATGGTTATGGTTGTTTGAGACCCCTCTCCTCTCTTAGAAGGGGTGCTGTCATACAAATGAAACTGAAATTTCTTCATAACTCTAGATCTAATAAAGCAAATGGAACCAAATTTGGCTTGCGGGGATCTTGAAGGCAATAAATGTTTCTACGGTAGTTCGAGACCCCTCCTCCCTCTCTGGTAGGGGGGTGGGTCTCCCATACAAATGGAACACAAGTTTCTACATAACTCCAGAACTAATCAAGTAAATGGAACCAAATTTGACAGGTAGAGGTTTTTGAAGGCAAGAAATGTTTCTTAAGTAACTCGAGACCCCACCGTCTCTGTAAGAGGGGGGCTCTAATACTAATGAAACACAAATTTGTGCATAACTCAAGAACTAATCAAGCATATGGAACCAAATTTGGCATGTGGAGGTTTTTGGAGGAGAGAAATGTTTATATGGAAGTTTGAGACTCCTCCGCCATCTGAAAGGGGGAGAGATGGGGGTTTCCATACAAAAACAACACAAATTTCTGCCTAACTCGATAACTAACCAAGTAAATGGAACCAAATTTGGCATATGGAGGTTTTCAAAGGCAAGACATGTTTCTATTGTGGTTTGAAACTCCTCCGCTTACTGAAAGAGGGGTCCCTCATACAAATGAAACACGAATTTCTGCATAACTCGAGAACAAATCAAACAAATGGAACCAAATTTGGCATGTGGAGGTTTTTGAAGGAAATAAATGTTTCTAAGGTGGTTTGAGGCCCCTCCGTCTTCTGGAAGGGGAGACTCCCATAAAAATGAAACATAATTTTTAACATAACTCGAGAGCCAATGAAGCAAATGAAACCAAATTTGGCATGTTGAGGTTTTTGGTGATAAGAAATGTTTCTATGGCACTTCACCACCCCTCCCCACTTTAAATGTCGGGAGGTAAATCAAGTAAATGAAACCTTTTTAGCATATGGGGGTTTTTGGAGGCTAGATTTCTATATACATAAAAATGAATTTCTGTCTGTCTGTCTGTCTGTCTGTCAGACCCTTATAGACTCGAGAAGTTCTGAACCGACCAACGTGAAAATTTATATGAAGGGGTTTTTGGGGCTGGGAAAGGTTCTTATGATTGTTTGAGACCCCTACTCTCTCAGGAAGGAAATGAGACACACATTTCTTCATAACCCGAGAACTAATCATTGCTCGAATCAAATTTGACATGTTATGGGTTTTGAAGGTAAGAATGTTTTTATGGTAATTCAAGACCCCTCCCCTTTCTGAAGGGGGGGGGGGCTTCAAACAAATGAAACTCAAATAATTATTATTGTAATCGATGAGCCCAGTGCGATGGTTCGAGAACTAATCAAGCAAATGGAACCAAATTTGGAATGTGGGGGGTTTTGAATTCAATGATTGTATGGTGGTTTGAGAAACCACCCCCTTCTGGAAGGTAGGGCTCCCATAAAATGTAACACAAATTTCTACCAAAAATGAGAATTATCCAGCTTACTTAAACACAAAACGTGTGTTTCTCGGATAAGAAGCATGTTTTGATAGAAGTTTGAACCCTGCTTATTCAAGAAAAAAAAACTCATTTAAAAAAACGCACGCACCGGGCTCAGCTAGTTAAAAAAAAAATGAGATTTTTGGGTACCACATTTCAGTCGCTATGTTCAAACTGACAACATTGCATAGGCTACAACAACCATCATCATCGTGTTTCAGCTTATTAGTGCGATGTTTTGTGATCAGTTGAGGTATGAGGTAGGAACTTGTGAGTACCAGAGTTCGGCTGTATCGGAAGTATCTAAAGAAGTTATGAACAATTGATACGCAATCAAGCTTAAACTAGTGCATACTATTCTAAGTACACGCTAATATTTCGTTTTGCT
This sequence comes from Aedes japonicus, assembly GCA_034211315.2. Lineage (NCBI taxonomy): Eukaryota > Metazoa > Arthropoda > Insecta > Diptera > Culicidae > Aedes > Aedes japonicus. The sequence continues at coordinate 17,098 of JASCZW010001989.1, forward strand.
CACATGTCAAAAAAACAATTTTAGTTCGTTTATTATGTTTTTGGCTTTAATTTACTTCTAACTTTTGTGTGATGGAGCTAATTCAAATCGCGTCATTGTTTTCTCATGAAACAAAAAAGTTGGAATGGAAAAAGAAGGTTTCTAGGGAGGATTGCAAAAAGCATAGATCCGGATATTTGCCGGTGACAGCTCTGCAACTTCAAAAACCCATTCAGAAACGTAAGCAGTCCAAAGCTGTTTTCATGTAGAAAAAACCCCGCTTTCATATAGGAATCATTAAGAATGTACTCGAAGTTTCAGTCAAGTGGAGGTGCAGTAATTGATTGAAGGGAACATAGTAAATTATTCTAGATTTTTTTTATTGATAATAGAGTAAACATTCCATAACAATAATTATGTTACAACTTTTTTAAATTATGAGCAATTTTCTCTATGCAACTACTGAGGAGTTTTTTTTTGTATCCTTATTCGAATGCAAAAATAAACGGCCACTGTTGGTAGATAAGGTCAACTGATATTCGCAGAACGTTTCCAGTGCGAAGAATCCCCATTTTAATGATATATAAATCAACCGTCGCAATCGATGTCAAAATCAAACAAAAACAGCAACAGCTTCTCGGCGACGTTTTCCCCAAGACCACGACTCTTCTGATAGAGTTTCTCGGAGTTCAACGCTCATCTCCGAAAGCTTCGGTATAAACTTGGACATATAATTGGCAAGGCCAAGAAGCCGTTACAATTCCACTGCCTATTTAGACTGGGGCATATTACTAATAGCAGTTTTAAACCTGGTTTTAAACCGTCCTTCGAAAGCACGTGTCCGAAAAAGTGCACTTCGGATTGGTTCACCTCATTTTCGTTTGATTCAGCTTTATTCCCGTTCTTCAGCTGGAACGTAGGGCAATCGGATTTTTGTTTTGATTCTCTATTGCTTCCGCTTCGGTCTTTCCTGTTCCGACACACAGGATATCATCTGCTATCACCTCAATTCCATTCTGGAAAATCTCCGGCGAGCACGGTAGTCCGAGAGGCAGCCTCTTCCAGACATATCGGCCGAATGGTGTCCAGAAAGCTGTTAATTTGTTGCTGCGGTCATTCAGTTCGACATGCCAGAAGCCGTTACGCACATCGAATGTCGAGAAAACTTTCGCACAATTCAAATCTGGTAATATTTCCTCCAAGGTTGTCATCTGAAATCCGAGACGTTTGATCGCTTGATTCAGCTCCACCGGATCTAGGCAGATTCTTAACTATTCTTTCCTCATGACAACCACAATGTTACTCGTCCACTCGGTAGGTTGATGCACTTTCGCTATAGTTTCTCTACGCTCCAGGTCACTCTCTAGTTTATTTCTCAAAAGCACTGGAACCCTTCTTGGTTCTTGTTGTTTCGGCCTAGCGTTATTCATCTTTATGTCTACTTTTCCTTCAAACTTTCCATCTCCACTAAGTACGTCTTCATATCTCTCACAATTTTTTCAGCTTCCGTATTCTTCACTCACTTTCTCTTCTCCGGATTATGTTCGTTACACGTGTTGACATTGTGCACACTCACTATTCCTAGTGCCACACACGTTTTGTGGCCTAGAAGTGGCATCTGCAGCGCTTCTGGTGGATGCTCCACTACTTGAAATGCTACTCTGAACCGCTTGCTTCTGCTCTGATGTCGAAACACAACTACTACAATCGCTGGTATCATATTTCCACGAAAACCCTTCAGCTTTGCAATACTGGTTTAGGCCGCTTTTTGCTTATTATCTTCTTCTTCGTTTTTCTTCGAGCGGCAAACTTTCGCAAAATGATTGAGCCTTCCGCAGATCTGACATTTAGCATTGTTTGCCGGACAATTATCACGATCACCCCTTTTGTGGTCCTTCCGTCCACAATATCTACAAAACCATTTTCCGTACGTGCACTTGCCATTTTTACTTTGGCGATCATTTCGGAATTTGCTTCACCCTCAATTGGTTTTTCTTTTACACAAATTGCTGCCATACGATTTTCTACCAACTTTTGCGACCGACACACGTCAACATAAGTCAAGTTCCGCGTTTTTAACAGCACCTTCCTCGCTTCATCGGATCGTATTCTAATCACAATACTATCTCTGATCAAAGAATCCTTCAAGTTCCCAAAACTGCACGTTTCAGCTAGTTTTTGTAACCGGCTCACAAATTGGTTTATGTCTTCTTTGTCAGCTTGCTTCGCTGAGTTAAACACAAACCGCTCATAAGTTTCATTCGTTTGCGGCAAACAATAGCCTTCCAAAGCGGTAAGTATAGATGCGAGTGTTATCTGTTCTGCTTCAGTAATCAGTGTATTAACCACTTTCACTGCATCCAACCCCTAAAAGTTTTTCAGTAAGGCCACTTTAACTGCGTCGGGTTTGTTTCCGATTTCTGATGCTAGTACAAAAATGTCCCACGACTGCCGGAAATCACGAAACTCTAGCACTTCTAGAGAACGGAAAGTCCATCGAGTGGAAGCCTGGTTCTAGCCGTCCGACCGTTTTAAGCGGCTGAAGGATTCAGGCAGCAGAAGCTCAAACGGAAGAGGGAAGGCAAAGTTGCCACCACGGCTGAACATTCTGGTCTGGAACGTGGTGGTCATTATGGACGATGAGACGTATCTCACGTTGGACGGTAACGACCCAGCAAACACAAAATCGTATATTATAGCGGATATAAGTACAAAGTGGAGGCGATATAGATACATGCGTCCATTTGACGTCATGTAAAATGTACGTATATCGCCTCCACTTTGCACTCTTATCCGCTATCATATGAGATCCTGTGTTTGCTGGGAACTGGCACGGCCATACATAGCGCACACGAAGTTCCCAAAGAAGGTGTAGTTGTGGCTCACAATCAGTGAAAAGGGGATGTGACGTCCCCTCTTCTTTTCGTCGGGGCTGGCAGTGAACGGCGAGATCTACAGCACGAAGTGCTGCCCAGAAATTGCCGCCTTCATTTAAAAGTACGACAAGGATGACGACATGGTGTTTCGGCCGTCGGCCCAATACTCGAAGCAAGCGCTGGAGGAAATGGAGCAGTTGGACATTACGATTGTGCCCAAGCATGCCAACCCTCCCAACTTGCCCAAGCATGCGAACCGTCCCAACTTGACCGAGCTCCGCCCAATCGAAACGTTATGGGTCAATTTGAAGAGGAGAGTATATTCAAATAATTTTGTGGCCAGAACGACGGATAATTTTGATTAAAAAGGTGACCAAGGAACTGAAGAATATGCCCACTAGCTTCTTTTTTCACCTATGGCCTAAGTTCCAGCTAACTGCCGCAAGGCGGCGCGGCAAGCAGTAGAAATATTTTTGTAAACTGTTAAATTTCTTAACGCATAAAATCCAATTTGGTTTGTGAAAATATCTTTTTCCGTTCTTTTTTACCATCCATTCGAAAATAGTCGCTTCTTTAATGCGCGCGTTACTCACAAAATTCGCTCCCTACATTTGATGAAAGTGCATATATTCTGTAGCATCCACTATTATATAAAACACGTTTATCTCTCCCATGTTAGTTCTCGAAAACCCGCGAGCTTTCATATTTTTCACGAAACACTGCACTAGAATGAGGTATTTGCATGCAAATTTATCGCTAACATCTATCAGCAAAGCATCCGGCTGATATGCCGTGTCAGTCAGCCGCACAGGAAGCATTGTATGATGCTTCCCTAAATGTACCAACGAAGCTAGCAAATTCATCCCATAAGAGAATCACACACTCACCCCTTGCTCATTCCATGGTTTCGGATAGCACGAAGGAAATAGAAAGCTATGTTTATGAGGATTTGAGGAATAAAAGCAAAAATGTGGTTGTCCATTAATTCATTACGCTGCATTATTTCTACATTCAAATAGAAAATGTTCGCTAATGGCCAACACTAGAGCTGGGATCAGAATGCAAAGCAGAGAACAAACTGTATTATTATGCAAACATAGTATGGATTTGAAAAAAAAATATTGGAAACCAAATGATACTAACGAGTACGTGTGAATTTTCCCATACCAAAAAAAAATAGCTAATACCTTTTCGAACCATACCACGGCAATATCATCGTAGAAAGAATATTAGCCCAAACAGTACGCGAGCGATAATCTATTTACTCGCCTATCGTCAGGTTGAAACAACAGCAAGCGAATTATGTGACAGCTTGGGCGAAACAGGGACAACTGTGGGAGTGCAGCGAGGAAGCTCACTTCATACGTGAGCTGCTCGATGATTTTGCCTTGCCTGAATGTATGCAAACAAATAGGAGACATGGATTAATACTCCCTTCCACCTGCCTTGCTTGAACAGTCATCGTTCGCTTGTTCCGCCCACCCAGCTGTTGTCCTGGAGGTATGCAATGCAAATTTGCATTTTTATTCGTTTTCATGCTTTTTGCTGCTTTCGCTTGTCGCTTCTCCCTTTAGCACTTACTAGTATCGGCAGAATTGCATGGAATGTGTTTCGTCGTTGCAAATTCCTGCGGTGTGGTCTTTTTTGCAGCCATTCACATGCTGGAGCTTCTATTTATCCTCAGCATAGCGCGTGAAGATCATGTATGGCCATTAGACAACATGTTGTAGTCGAAGTTGAGAGCGCGCGCTAGACAGAAACCATGCTGTCCCCGGTAGGACGTCGAGAGAGGGATGTTGTTGCCGAAAACAACATGTTCTACACAATGTATGATACAATTTTTCAACAGCCCTTATTCTCCGTCCTCATGGTTCGCTCTGGCAGGACTCGTCTGGACTGGAATGGAAAATTGGCGAGATCCAGCTGTTTGAATCTATTGCTTCGGTTCGGGAAATCGTGTCGTTCGTAGAATGCTCACTACACATTTTATTATCGAGCGGGAATTCTAGTTCTTGGAGAGCTCATTTTGTTCTCTCTGTTCGAGATCTATGCCCACCAAACAGATAGTCATCTCCAGTTCAGATGTTTCTGTTTCACTTTTTCTTCCATACGTTACAAGAGAGAAGCGTGTTTATGAGTAGCAACCCCGAGCTCTGCTCGACAACCAAATTTTGCCAGAGGCATCCACCGGCAAAATGAACTAGTAATAGACATGCGCAGATACAGGGCGGCACATTTGCAGTAGGAGAGATAATTCATTTAGAAATTATTTATCATCATGAACGAAAACAGAAGCAAATTCATCGCATTTGTAGCAAGAAGTACATTTAGATTTCGAGCACAACTGCACTCAAAGCAAACATTTCATACGTTATATCATAAATCGCGAAAGTTATCTGAATATTTCAATGTGTTGTTCGGAAATAATAGTGTTACGTTGAGAATTAGAGATGTAGCTGACTTCATTTTTCCTGGGTTTGGTCGCCGGTTCGTTCACGTATTTTTAACGACAACTTTTCAGCTAAACGGACTTTCGCCTTAAATTATTATCATCCATCGTTTTGGGAATCTTATTCCACTTGGTTCTCAATTCATTGATGCTTTTGACGACACTGCCATTCACCTGCAGCTTCCTCTTCATAAAAGCCCAAAATCTCTCTATCGGCCTGAGCTGCGGACAGTTTGGTGCGTTGAGTTCTTTCGGTATAAACTCAATCCCGTTGGTTTCATACCACTGTAGCACTGTTTTACTGTAATGACAGCTTGCAAGATCTGGCCAAAACATGGCAGGTTTATTGTGGGATCTGATGAATGGCAATATTCGCTTTTGGAAACATTCCGTTCTATACAGCTCTGAATTAAATGTCTTATCAGTGATGAAAACCTTGATCTTCCTACCGCAGCTACAAATGCCTTGCCAAATCATGTATTTACGTGCAAATTTATCTGCAAACACAAACTTGAATTTTGCAGGAACATCTCCCCGAGCCGTAGCCAAGTAAAATTTGTGTCTCGGTAGCTGTTTGAAATCGGCCTTTGCATAGGTTTCATCATTCATGACTAGACAGCCATTGAAACACCTTATCATACTGTTTTCTGGCACGGATTCTGGCCCCATTGTTCTGCTTTTGATCCCTATTTGGTTGTCTACAGGCACGGTATGACTTGCAGCCTTTCCGGAGACGAATCCGTTGCTCGGTACTGCGTGCGGCGCGAAACTTTTTGGCCAAATTGCGGTCTGAGATGTTGGGGTTTGCCTTAATGTTGTTGATGACTTTGTTCCGCAGTTGACGGTTGACAATACCCGCCCAACGCTTGCTTTGAGGCTGCGATCCGTCGACAAAGTTTCCCTGTAATTTTTAAAACACGGATTTCAGGGAAAGCCCAACACTTTAGCAAGTTTAGGCCCAGACCACGAAGGGGTTTCCAAATGATTGCGCACAATTATTTTTCTTCTTTTTTCTTCCATTTTGTGTTTCTCTGAAACACGTTCGAACTGCACCGCGACAAAAAGTTTCTGATGTTGTTATTGTTATAGGGAACACATAAGATGTCATAGTTTACAAATCCTACTTGTTACAAAATGGGCCACACCCAAGGGTAAGTCGCTGAGAATAGTGTGCCAGCCACGATGTTTTACACACTAGACGAACATGTTTCCTTACAGCGGCACTTCGATTTTCAATCCATACCACATGTGTGGCACACTGAGGCATACTTTTGACAGTTGAGCTTGTAGAAATATGAAACCAGCAACCTTGTCAATATGCATTGCCTGGTTGCCAGGCTTAGCAGAAAATAACAATTTGAGCAGTCAAGACATCGACACATTCGGCACATTAAGAGAACTCCCAGAACATTGCAACGCTTGCTGACACACTAAAAAAATAGCACAGGAGAAAATTGTGCTGAGCGATCCACCCCTTGGCCACACCTTATTTGTAATTTCATAGCTGCGTGCTCTTAAACAAATTAATGTTTTTCTATTTCTATTTTGAGTTGCCACATCTGGCTGTGGAGCAACCGTCAACGTGATCAAAACTCGGAGAAACTCTACCCCTGTTACTCCACCAAATTTTCCTTTCTTAACATTTCTAACGTTGTCATAAAAGGATGTAGATACCTGACTCTGTTCGGATGGATCTCGCCCACCGCAGCATTATCAATTACCCAGGCACAAAAAAACTGCACTATTTACAAAGGCCTTTGTTTGGTTGAGGTTTTGAAAAAAACAGTTCTAGATTTCGTTCTACTGTTTGTCATGTAAAAATGTGTACATACCCGATAGCCACTCCCATCATATTTTTTTTTCATGTATAACTTTTCATTGCATGGGTAAAAAGTGATGAAATATTAGCTAATATATGTTTACATGTGCAAAATTTCATCACAATCTGTCAAGTGGTTATCGAGATGGCTTCTAAGCAAGAAGTGCTTTGACAAAAAAATATGGGCACGATCGTGGAAAATCCAGGCCAATTACGCAGGTGGATCGCGAAACAGTTCAGAATCGACAAACCGACCGTGTTAACCCATGTGGTAAAATCGTTTAAGGAAACCCAGACGACTCAGCGGCGATCTGACAGCGGAAAAGCGAAAACGACCGACTCCGTGAACGCAAGAAAGGTGAGGGATTACTTCAAGCACAATCTGGACCATTCGATTCGGTAAGTGGCCAAGAAGGTCAATTCTTCTGTCTGGTTTGTCAAGCAGACAAAGAAGCGGGCTGGACATCATGTCTTCAAAGTAAGAAAGGCGCCTAACCGAATCGATAAACAGAATACGGTGGCTAATTCCCACGCCAGGAAGCTTTACCGCGAGTGGTTGGTGCAGCCGAAATGCATCGTAATGGACGTATATCAAAGCGGACGCCAAGCAGATTCCCGGCCTGGATTCCCACCGGGAAGATCCGGAGAAGTTCCGGAAGAAGACGGTCGACAAATTTGCCAAGAAGTACTTTATGTGGCAGGCGATCTGTGGGTGCGGCAAAATCAGCTAGCCGTACAAAACGGCCAGTACCATCAACGGTCAAATATATAAAGAAGAATGCCACCAGAAGCACCTGTTGCCCATCCTTCGGTCTTATGGTCTATGGTTCAGTAGTTGTTTCATTCAACCTGTGACCTGTGTTGAAGAACAATAATCTATTGATTTCCTGCCATGTGTAGAATAAATTTGTGTCCTCTACTGGTCTAGGCCAAACGACAGTCGCTTAATGTTACCAGACCAATTTCAGCTGCCCAATTTTTAGATAATTCAGTAATTTGGTGTGTACAGTATCCTTATGATCGTCGACAATTTCTGCATTATTGCGTGTGGGTTCATCCTCCGGATTTCGAAGTTCTGAACATGATGTAGTTTAACTAGAAATGAGAAGAAAAATTAGTATTTTCCATTCAATTCCAACTACCTTTGCTTGTCTTGACAGATACGCGTATTTTGTCTACAATGTGCAGACTTCTTCAGTGTCTCGTACTAATAACTCGACTCATTAGTACGAGACGCTGAAAAAGTCTGACATTATGGACAAATACGCGTATTGTCAAGATAAGCAAAGGTAATTGAATTGAATGGAAAATACTTTTTTCTTCTCATTTCTAGTTACATGTATTCCACTAAACAGCTCAATCACTCTAGGATTCATGATGTAGTTTGTTCGAATTAAAATACGACAAAATGTGAGCAGCGAGAGATATTAGGATGTCGTTTTAGACTTAAATTAAACCATTTCCGCCCGGGAATACCATGGAAGGCTGATACCTTACAGAAATGGCAAGTGGTGTAACTGTGCGGCTGACCCCATTCCGGTAAAACCATGACAGGTCTCCGGATACGTTATAAACTCGTCACAAAACTTGGTGGGTAGTACGCTCAGATCTAATATTCCTGACGTACATCGATCCGGCTCCGGGTGCGATAGTTTTCGCAAGAAGTGAAAAGCTAATGAGGTCACCTGTGCTGAACACGGATGACATCGGGAACAGTAGCAAGTCCCAGGGGTTCCTGACCCAGATGTTTATTCCGAAACGTAGCAGTAGCACAACTTAAGGAACCGGCCCGACGAACTGTATGTAAAGGACAGGTACAACGTTCAAAAGCAGAGCATAGACTGCCAAAAAAGCACTGCAGGCCTACCTGATCATGGTTTAAGCATGCTTGAACGACTGAAATCATGCTCTGAAGGAACCCTCAGAATTATATACTCGGAAAAAGGAAAAGAGATACACCAAAAGGAGATGAAGAAGTAGCTGAAAAGCACAAAAACGACGGGGAGAGAAGAGTTTATGCACTTTCAGAAAAAAAAGAAAGAAGACAAAAATAGCAGCAAGTGAAAACCGACATTAGTAGAATACCTTGGCCTCGTCGGGAGGGAAGTACAGGTGACGCTCTGATTGTTGAAGTAAAAAGTGGAACGACGTACGCTCATAGACGTTGTGACTTCACGAATTTCCAAAATATCGCTGGATCATCGGAGGAGACTGCAATGGTTGTGAAGTGAGCCAGAAAATGTATTAACGCTAGATGGTGTAGCATACTAGCAGCTCTGGCAAAGTTTGGAGGTAAACTATCGATATCACCTTCTGTAATCTGTCACAGATGATCATTGGCGATCATTCGCAGTTGATCAATCAAATAGGATAAATAGATGCGGAGTGGAAGACGAAGGTCTTCGACAAGGAAGTCTCTTTTGAGGAACTTCGGTTCGATAATAAACTCTAAGAAGAACGCGGATGAGCTGACAAATACCTTAGTAAGGACATGTTACGCAACCATGCCGAGGAAAGGCGAGCCACGAAACAAGTGGCGCCCAGCTCACTGATGGAATGAGCAACTCAGCAACCTCCGTATCATAGCCAGAAGCCGTGTCCAGAGAGCTAAAAGCGCAGCCGAGCGGCCAGGGCCGAATTAAATCGGTAAGACTGAGCAAGACGAAATGCTACAAGGAGGTGTGCCGAGTCACTGATGCCAACCTCTGGAGTGACGCGTACCGTATTGTGATGGAAAAGATCAAAGGCCCAACGATGGCTGTAGAGCAATGTCCAGAAAAACCGAAGGTTATATAAGATGGTCATTTCCCTAAGCACGGTCCAATGACAAGGCCACGTACATCATACGGCGAGGAAGCAAGAAGTAACACGGAGTACACGCAACTCTCGAACAAGGAGCTCATAGCAGTGGCAATAGGACTTAAAGTGAAGGAGGCACCCGGACTGGAACGAATTCCTAACGTGGCTCTAGAAGTGGCGATTCAGGCACTTCCGGACATGTTCAGAAATGTCTACAGGAAGGAAATTTCACGGACAGGTGTAAAATACAGATGTTGGAATGTGCCAACCAGTTGCACGGGGATGGCTTCCAAATTAATAATACCACAAAGGTAAACGACCGGAGTTGTAGGATTAACGTTTAATAGTGGATATTATTATATTTCTGTAATGGATTTGATATGTTTATGTTTTACAAAACTAAATAAATAGGAATTTAATGTAAACTTCCTATTGCTCAATATATCTTTTACCGATTTGACTTACATTTAGTCCCGTTGTGCAGTACTCGCAGTTGATCGAATTAACCTATGGCCTTCTAACCGTACTACAAAATCTAGATTTAAGTATCTTAAAGTTATTTTAGTTATTAAGATTTACCTTACCATACTGTAAACGCATATCAGTCCATCTTTGCTGATTTCTATCATATGGACGATATGAATTCTCACATGTAGATCTATGTAGATACATTCACTTCAGAAATTCAAATTGCATTGTAGTAAGGATAAATTAACAAATTACTTTAATTAGAATTATTCCAACGGGATTGTTTTTCTCCTGTAAACAATGGATCTGTCGTATTCAACGTCTATGGGACCGCAGGTTCGGTAAATTACGTTGACGCTTGTATGGGTAGATGGGATGCTGGATGGGAAGGCGCGCATCTACGCCAGGGGCGTATTCAACAACAGAAGCTAGGGTTGCTGCCGAAACCAGGAAAGCAGCCTGCGGATCCAGCATCATATAGGCTAATATGCGCTTTGGAAATCATAGTCCACAGGCTGACGAAATTTACCAAGAGTGAAGTCTACGGTGGATGTTGAGACGACCGTGAAGTCGGCCAAACAGAAGCGGAGAGGTGATCGATATTGCGCAGTTGAAACGATCGACGTTAAGAACGCCTGCAATAGCGCCAGCTGAGAGGCTATTGCCGAGTCCCTGCACAAAATGACGGTTCTTGATTACCTTAGAACCGGATGTTGATCTACGAGACTTCCGTGGGCGGAAATCGGTGAACATCACGGCGAGATTTCCGCAAGGTTCAATCTTTAGCCAACACTTTGGAGAGGGATGTACAATGAAGTGCTGACGTTGAAGTGATCGTTGGCTTTGCGGACGACATCGTATTGTCAGTGACAGGTGACACACTGGAAGAATCGGAAATGCTGGAGACCGTAGCAATCAGCATAATTGAAAACTGGATATAGTTGACTAAGCTGCAAATCCGATTACAATACTAAGGTGCTGTTGGTCAGCAACTGTAAAGTGGTACAGCCGGCGGAAATCTCAATCGGAGCGCATTCCATAGCCTCGATGCGCGTGCTGTATTATCTGGGTGTGATGATTGATGACCGATTAAACTTCCACGGAGATTATGCCTGTAGTAAGCCGCCTCTGCTGGCTAGTGTATTAACTTCGATACTGAGATACGGAGGTCCAGCCTGGGTCGCAGCGCTAGGAACAAAGAGGAACCGTGTGAAGTTGAGCGTTACGCTTAGGCTCATGGCCATGCGAATGCGTACAGAACTATTTCATCGAAGTTAGTATGCATCGTTGCCGGAATTATTCCAACTGACGTCACTCTGGCGGAGGACAGTGAGTGTTACCAGCGTAGTTCGGAAACTGGTGAGAGCGGAGTTAATGGCCAAATTGCAGCGAGAACGGTTGATGGAAGTACTAGCTCATACCGGATCTGTCAATCTGGATGAAAAGGAAGAATGGACTAGCAAACCTCCACCTTACGTGCCTGGTCATAGATGCTTCAGGCAATATTTGCATCGATTCCGACACGCATCTTCCGAAGCGCCAGATGCTCAAGGGACACCGGAGCACGTGATCTTCGACCGTCAACGATTCGATTTGTTTGGAAGCGAGATGCCATCTGTGGGTCAAATACCAGAAATTCTCCGTCTGAGTAGGGTAGATCTATCGTCGGGGACTACTCAAGTTGATTGTGTAGAGGGTGGGAGCTGAATGGCCTTGGGGAAACTCAGGAAGCGAGAGCTTAATGGCTCAACCAAGGTAGGTGGGAGTTAAATGGCTCAGGTAAGGAGTAGGAGCTAAATTGATCAGAGAGCTAGTGGTTAAATGGCCAAGATCACCCGTGAAGTAATGCCATTGGGCAGTTCCGCATAATTCTCCTAACACCATTAGACACCTTAAATTTAAGTAGGGACTGAATTAAGTTTCTCAATTTTTCCATACTATTTTTATTCAAACAAATATGTATATTACTTTTAAACATTTATTAACTCGTTTTCCATTCTTTCTTATCCACTTAATTAATTATCTCAGTTTGACCCAATAGACTTAGGTTATCCATATGGTTTACACACATTCTAGGGTAGCGTTCGTATAGCGGACATTTTCCGAAGCCAAACCGTGGCTCCAAACCAGTGCCCTGTCCACTACACATTAGTTGCCCGAATATTGTTCATTTTATTTCGGCAAGTTTCGATCGTTCTCATCAGAAGTGTCATAACTTAATCTAGTTTTAGGTTTTTCGAGTGTGCTGCGGTGCTCGAAGACGATGAATCCAACCGATGTTTCTATGAAATTATGGCGCAAAATCAAACTTTGGTTGCATTTCACAATGACTGGTTGACATGTTAGGTTTTTTTTTTGGTTGTGACACAATCATCGTTGCCTGTGTTACATATGGTAATATAGAGTGACTATGATTTTGGTAGTTGTGGGACATTCGCCTGTGATAAAGTATGTTTTTTTTTGTTTTCCAGTAACAACAGCTAGTTTTATGGTTTGTAGCATATGGATTATATACTTTTGATATTATTTTTTTCCTTTTGCAAAATAATTATCTAGTTACGCAGCTAGCTCATTTGAATAGAATTTATCTCCTCATTTCATCATATTGTCAATTGGTATGAATTTATTGAATGCAATATAAAACACTTAATCAGGGTCCACAAGTAGTTAAAGTACGAAATTAGGGAGCAGGCTGGAAGGTAACCACCAGCCGGAAAAACATAAATCTATTAACAAGATTAACAGAATTGGAAAGAAGCAACGTGTTCGCTAACAAACTAACGAAAAATGACTAATACCCTGGCATAAATGTTGTAGTGTGGTGAACAATTCAGATGAGATTTTAAAAGCGTCTTCCGGCGCGCAGGGATTTTAAACACAAAGTTGTGGAACTCGAATTGAGAATCAAATATCACTTGGACTCAAGTACGCGTTACGCTGCTAGGAGTCTTTCCTTTTATCGAGACTTAGGGATAAAACAATACTTCTAGGTGCTTTCGGGTTAGCGTGGGTTCGATTTTCCCACATTTTGCTTTTAGTTGAAATTCGTGGCTTTTTTCGAGGAAAATTGTGCCAGAAAGAAGGTACGATAATAATTCACATACTGGGTGTACGGCTGTTCTAAGGATGCAAAAATGGTTTTCTTTCAAATCACAAAAAGTGCAACGAATGCACTAGACATTTGCTGGTAGCGCTTATTCGCGCATATACTGGTAGTCAACTTCGTTCAATGGAACAAAGGTTTCCTTTATAGACTGTGGTGTAGACCACCGGAGAACGTAGTGTGGACCTCCAGCCTTGTCGTTGGTTCCTGTAATGTGAAAGATGACGTTTTTAGTTCGGGCAGACGATTAAATGGGAATTGTATAGAGTACAGGGTGCGGCAGAAATAATGCGAAAATGTTCAAACTTGATTATTGGGTTAACTCGTGTAGCTAGTGACAAATTTCTGTCGAAAGTGTATTTGTTTATGTTTAATTTCAAGTGCTGTATCCAAACATTCTATTTGTTTTATTGCAAATACGTCAAAATGTTCGCGAAAGAAGTGATTGCCAGTGTGTTGCTCGCCCAGAAGAAGCCGAAAGAGATTGCCAAGGTGGTAGGGTGCCATTTGGCAACAGTTTACCGCATAAAAAAGTCCCTGCAGGATGGTCCTAAGCAGCGAAAGCCGGGAAGCGGACGTCCGCGCTTTGCACGCACGCCGAACGTGATCAAATCGGTCCGTGCAAAAATTGCTCGCAACCCGGTGCGTTCCATAAGAAAACTTGCAAAGGAAGCCAATATTTCGGAGAAGTCCATGCGGAGAATCATCAAAGAAGACCTGCATGCATCTTCCAGAGTCAGAGTGAAACGCCACTTGATTACGGACCGGGTAAAAGAACTACGAGTGACTCGTTCCAAGAGATTGCTTTTCTTGTTGAAGAAGGAAAAACTGATAATCCTGTTCTCCGACAAAAAGCTTTTCAGCATCGATGCTGTAGCCAACAGCCGCGCGGACCGGTTTATTTCACCGTAGAAAATGGAGAACGTTCCGGAAAAAGTAAGATTCAAATTTCAAACCAAACATCCGGCTGGTGTCATGATGTTTGGCTTGGTGGCGTCCAACGGTTTGAAAATGCCGCCTGTTTTCATTGATGCTGGAGTTAAAATCAATACCGAAGTGTATATCGGTATTTTAAAGGACCAAGTGCTTCCCTGGGTGAAGACCAACTTCTCCGAGGACCAAAACGATGTCCTACAGCAGGATGGAGCGCCGTGTCACACGTCCAATCGAACCCAACAATGGTTGAACGATAACATGACGTTTTGGCCGAAGGATTTGTGCCCCCCTAGTAGTTCAGATCTTAATCCGTTGGATTATTCGATTTGGGCATATGTTGAAGCACGAGCCTGCAAAACATCACACCCTAGTGTGAAAACCCTGAAGTCAACCATAACACGCACATGGCAGTCAATGTCGGAGGAGTACTTCCGAAAGGCATGCTCTGGCTTCCGGCGTCGGCTCGAGGATGTTATTAATAAAAATGGATGACACATTGAATAAATTTGTTTAAAAGGACTTTATAAAGATAACTGCACTCGAAAATGTTGATATTATTGCTTGAATTAGTTGAAAATGGGATTTGAACGAAATAGAACCAATTTTCGCATTATTTTCTGCCGCACCCTGTACAACATTGTTTGCATTAATCGTTGTTCTACGAATGGCCAAATTTTTCTGCATCAACCAATTTTGCTTATAAGCGGTCTATGAGAGAAAAAAGGAAACTTTTGTCTAACATATGTTCCCTTTTTGAGATCTTTGTAAAATTTGTTAGATAATTAAATCATTGTCTGATAAGTAAATCGCAAAATATGGCTGCTGTACTCAAACGATCTGGTTTACTTCTGATAAACAGACTCACCTGACATTCGACCACCGCCGAATGGCTGTTGTCCTACCACCGATCCGGTTGATTTATCATTCAGATAGAAGTTACCAGCTGTCAGTTTGAATTCCTCCAAAGCGCGCTTCAGGAAAGCTCTGTTTTTTCAAATGAATAATCTGAAAATCTCGCTACTTTGAATGCTGTTACTTCATACTTACTCATCCTTCGAGAATACTGCACCGGTGAGGGCGAACCTCGTCGAGTTGCCAACCAGCTTCATGGCCTGATCCAGATCCTTATCCTTGTACACGTAGATGCTCAGCACCGGGCCGAAGATTTCTTCAACCATAATCTTGTCTAACGGGTCCGTCGAATGCACGATCGTTGGCTCGATGAAGTAACCCTTGCTATCGTCGCACTTACCACCGGCGATTATTTCCAAATTCTTAGAACTCTTGGCGTGGTCAATGTAGGACTTGATCCGATTAAATGCCTTATCGTCGATTACCGCCGATGTAAAACTGGAGAAGTCGGTAACATCGCCAATTTTGAGTGTTTCTCTCGTCTTCTGCAGACCTTCCTTCACCTTGGGCCAAAGCGACTCCGGCACATACATTCGTGAGCATGCCGAACATTTCTGACCGCAGAATTCGAACGACGACCGTATGGTTCCATTTACAACCGAATTTACATCAGCCGAAGGATGTACGAAGTGATAGTTCTTACCTCCACATTCCCCAATCAGTCGGGGGAAATTGTTGTAGATGTTGATGTTCTCTCCAACCTGACGCCATAACCGGTTGAATGTGCTGTGAAATTGAACTTGATGTTGTTTCGAGACCAATAAAGAAGATGCGCTGCGAAAAACACTTACGGTACCGAGCCGGTGAAATTGATACCAGCTAGATGGGGCGAAGCAGTGATCGTATCTTCGAACACCGGGCCATCAGTTGGAATAAAGTTAACCACACCGGGTGGGACACCAGCCTCCCGCATGATCTTGAAGATGACATAGTTGGACAGAAGTGCCGTATCCGAGGGCTTCCACAGTACTCCGTTGCCCTACGATAAAGAAAGCATTTCATCTATTTCATACTTTTGAATTATGCATCATACTAACCATCAAAGCAGGAGTGTAGGCTAAATTTCCTCCGATGGCCGTGAAATTGAACGGACTGACAGCCGCGATGAATCCATCGATACCACGGAATCTCATCGAATTCTTCGTCACTTTACTATTCTCACTAATCGGTTGGTATTTGCTCGCTTCACTCAGATATACTGTGTTCATTCTGGAGAAACAAGCTGGTCAATTAGGGGAATCGAATTCCAACGGCTTGAAGTCACTTACCGAATAAAATCGATCAACTCTGCGGAGGAGTCAATCTCCGCCTGGATCACAGTCTTGGCCTGCCCGAGCATGGTGGCGGCGTTCAGTTCTTGCCGGTATGGACCAGCCATAAGATCGGCGGCCTTCTGCCAAATCTTGATCCGTTCGCTCAGCGGCGTTTTGTCCCATTTGACTTGCGTTTCGGTGGCAGTCTTTATGGCCTTCTCCACCAGCTTCTTGTCGGCCCAGTAGAACTGTGCAATCTTTTTGCTGTGGTTGTGTGGCATCACCTGATGCCGTACGTTGTTGGTGCGGAATTCCTCATTGCCGATGATGATCGGGACATCTTCGACGGTTGCGGCGGTTTTCTTCAGGGCCGCTTCGAGTTCTTTGCGCTCTTTGGATCCTTTCTTGTACTCCAGGATGGGCTCATTTACCAGCGGATACTCCGGCAGCTTGGCATGTGGGACCACTGAACCAACGCAGCGAACGCCGTACCTGTAGGATGGAAAGAGTTGATTATTGATAGAGGTAACTAGTGGAACTAGGGCACGGTCAGCAGTTTATGATCCACGATGGCTTGAGAATCTTTTAGAGGATGCATCAATCTTTGAGAAAACGCACATATCACAGTGAAGAAGATTTGTAATGTCAAAACAAGCCCTGTACACAGTTTTGACTATAGTAATGGAGTAATGCTAATGCTGAACAGTCTGTGCATATGATTGCTTTTATAAAGCTATGTCCATTTAGAATCCGGTATAATAAAATCATCTGTATCTCGGTTACGGATTGACGAACAAATAATACATCAAAACAAAGGTATTTCACTGTACTTTAAGGAAAAAATATCAATACAAATCATTTCTCTTCGTTTCTAATAAAAATTCGCACTTTTTTGTTTATTCCTCCCATCAAACGCTGCACACTTTGGAGTCAACTTCCATGGCACATTTGCTCCACATTTTGGTCATCTGAGCCGTTTTTCCACTTTTCTTAAGTTTCTGCTTCATTATTGCCCAAAATCTCTCGATGGGCCGGAACTGCGGCCAGTTGGGTGGATTTATGTTTTATTGATGAAATCTACATTATTAACGCGGTACCACTGGATGACTTCCCGGCTGTAGTGGCAGCTCGCCAAGTCTGGCCAAAACTTCACGCGACCTTTATGGGCTTTAATGAAAAGTAGTACGCGGTTTTCGAGGCATTCTCCCTTGTACAGCTTCGATTCCATCGTCTTATTCGTCACGAAACTTTGGTCTTTGCTCTGCAGCTGCATATCCCTTGCCAAATCATCATTTTTTGAAAAAAAAAAAATCACTTTTTGCGTGACATAATGAACGTTCTCTTAGCTTCGATTTGGTTGGTGTTGATTTAGGTCGTTCGACTTTTCGAAATGCTTCTAAAAAGTTTCCAAGTTTTGCCAGTCAAAAAGTGAGAGTTTGGCCCGGTTTTTTCTCTCCCGATTCTTGTTGATGCTGGACCAACATCAATATGAGTGATTGGTTTAAAACAGTTTAAGATTTCGCGGCTGCTATGGATAACGATGTGAAGAATTTGCTCCTTGCTGAATAAGCCAAATATGGTAAGTTATGGTATATGAAAATATCAAGGGAATTTCTTTTTTAGGTAGAAGTTTCCATAGGCGTAAATATGACGATTGGGTAGCAAAGGGGTGGCACTGTGACTCCGTTTCAACTTGAACCGACTTGAAATGAAACTCCATTCTCAATACCGCTTCTGGCATTATCGTTAGCTCCTACTTCTTCTTCACCATTCGGAAAATCTAATGTGTATTGCTTGTTATATGTCTTGTAATAAGAGCGTTTCGTTGGAAGGAGATTCTCTATCCTTTCCGTGGGTTTCATATAAGTACTTCTGCTTACGGGCCCACATCTCCGTTTTTGACCCTTCATCCAACGGAATACTGAGGATTACAGGTATGTACATGTTGATCTTGCCATTGGGAAGAACTGTACGCCATGGCAAGTCCTGCACTGGTGGTCGCTCCCTATCACATCACATCACATAACAGCTGATCTAGCAATAACGGAGTAGCAACCTCGGCCGGTCAATCATGCTCATGCTTAAATTTGTTTCAATTGATATTAATATTTAATATTTAATATTATGATATTAATATTTCGTAACGGTCGCTGTTTTCAAATTTTAATTTGATACCCTACCCATGTCGTAAGTCGCTGTGTAGGTCAAAATAAAAAATTGTTGACACTTTTTCAAACTATCACTAGTAAACTCGAGCAAAATCCTATAAATTTACTAGAAAAAGCCGACCTTTTGGCAGATAGGATTGTTGCAGATGCCACTTATAGTGCCGAGAACTCTCAATCACACACATGTCAAATATTTCTTATAATGGTGGACATATGCCTGTTCTTTCTGAAACTATAATTTGCTATGTATTACAAGAGCTTGAGGTGAAATCGGAGAGAGTCTTTTTTCCATATGATTTATAGGTTACATTAATTGTCACCATGATTTTTGAGACTAAAAATCACAAACAAAATAATAAAAAACCAACGCTCTAATTGCTAACCAATGGATGCTCCAATGGAGCAAACGATTCTTGAATATTTCACGCCTGAAGTCCTAACAGTATTTAAGGTTCGTGCTCAGATTTTATATGTGCGCATCGTCACGTCTTTTACCGGATACGAAGCAAGTGTGGAAGATATAGTTGATTCGTTCTGTCAGGCTTGCCGTGCCTTGGCATTGATCGATTTAGAGCCTAACTGACAAACGTAAACAATGGATTCTTGCTTAAATTTCTCGTAGAACAAAACCCATCCATGTAAGCTCCTAATCCTATCGAATAGAAGGACACTTATTCTTCGAAATGGCTGTGGTAGATTAATGAGGCAAGTTTCCATGGTCGAAAAATTCAAGGAAGAATCAATTGTTTCATTTTGCCAGTTAGCCCCTAATGAGAAATCTTTGTCGATAAGATTTTTCAGATGTTCAAAATTGTCAAAATCATGTGAACTATGGTGCATATATATGAGGTTGACAGCGACGTGGATCCCCTGGACAACATAATCAATACGCTCAAAATAACCTCTCTTTCATTTGTAACACTGTCTTTTTTTTCTCACGGAAAAGTAACTCAATTTTCATAAAAAGTGGAACCACTCATAAATTGAGTTGTTCATCTTTTTAAGAAAATTGAGTAATTTTTCCGTGAGTAAAACGGGGCGGAACCATATGAAAAAGAGGTTGTTTTGGACGTGTAAACAACGGCGAAATTTATGAAACTGTCAAAAATAGGCGAATAGTATTGGGCGGTACTTTTTTTTCAGTACTTGTGAGGCTAACATTGCATATGGCCTAATCTAGTTTTGTTCTCTGTCTGTGTGCTAGATTATATTTGAATTTAACGTTACTTTGTAAATCACGATTAGAAATTCTACTTGCAATATTACAAACATCATTCCCCTTTTGTGTATATTCTGCATGTTCGCCCTAATCGCAAATTGCTCCGGAATTTATCACAGGATCTTTCAAAATAAGTGATGCAGCAGTATTAATTCGGGTTTGAGTTTTCCTTTGTCTTACCCCCTTACTTAATCTAAACAATCAAATTAAGGTCGGGTGGTCTTTTTGTACACAGAAGTTGTCTACACTTTAAAGATTGTACTCGAAAAAAAAAATGCAACAGACAAAAATGATCACCAAAAATTCATTTTAAGTAGGACAGTTTTGAAACTCAATGGAAATAAGTAGATACATATTAGCTATGTTTTGCAAAGTTGGTTTATTCAACCTCCTCTCCTAGGCTAAATGCCCGCACCTTGGACTTAACTCTACTCATCAAATCCTGAGCAACCCTTGCGTTATCTTTCTTACACACTTTCGTTCACTCTTTCTTAAAATGCCTGTCGTTTTTAAAGAGCTTCTCTGTTTTTCGGATCTTGCCCTTCATAATCGTCCAGAAAGTTTCTATTGAGCGAAGTTCTGGGGAGTTTGGTGGATTTGCCTCCTTCAAACTGCCCAAAAACAACATCGTTGGCTTCGTATCACCGGTTTGGAAACTTTCTCGATTTCCCAGGTTGGGGATATCTTTGGTCAGCCCAAAACTAAGCTGGCGGCTCCATTACTGTTGGATCCGCATTGGCTCTGTAGCTGGCAGGATTTGATGTTGGCTTGTCTTTTGATAATGTCCATATACGAGATTCTGTTATTTGAATTGTAATAGGATTGTAATGTAATGTAACATTTGTGGTTGACATTAATAGCTTTTCACAATTATGTCGCTGTAAAGCAAATGAACAATTTTTGAAGAATTTTACATCTAAAGATGAAATCAGTTCTTTTTTTTTTGCATAAGTGGTTGCATTGTTTTTAAATAAATTATCTAATAGATAAATCGTCTAGCTCAAACCTTAAGGCGGGATTATCATCATCACTCCATCACCGGTCGCATAATGGCAAAATGCCAGATACGGCCAAAACTGAATATCACTTGCCTGGGATCTAAGGAAGGGCAGTACGCGCTTATGGAGGTATTCTTCTTTATAAATTTGGCCATTGATGGTGCCGGTCGTTATGTACGACATGCTGAATTTGCCGCACCCACACCAAGTTCTACTATGTCGACCTTCTTCTTCCTGAACTTCTGCGGAACATCTACGCGGGACTTGCCGACGAAAAACTCCAGTCCTTGGATCTGGTGGGCGTCCGTTTTAATATACGTCTCGACGACTAGAAGAAATCATTGTTCCTGATAGTGGGATTTTGTAACTTGTTTTTCAAAATACTTTTAAGGCAGAGAATTTCACTCGAATCTTTAAGCTGTCAGTGACATTTTAACTCAAAATTTTTTAATCTTTCAGAAAAAAAAATTTTTGAAACTGAAAAAACACGGAGTACATCCGAAAAGGGCCAAAACTTATTAAGTTATCAAAAAAATCAATATTAAATCAGTAATATCTTCTAAACGGTGCATCTTAGAAAAATGTTACCGAAGTTCTTTTTGCTTGCAAATTTGATGTACTTTCATAAAATTAGGGTGACAAACTTTTTTGACTTTTCTTTATAGCTTTTTTGAAAATTGAAATTTTTTAAAATTTTTTTTTTTTCATTGTAACCTATTTTTCTCCACAACAACTCACTGTGCACTAGATAGCATTTTAAGTCAGCTATAACATAAGAATAATTAAAAAATTATTGACAGGTCACTTTTAAGGGAAAATCTATATTTTAGTTCAAAACACAAAAACCAAACTTTTTTTTTACCGTGCATATTTTCTCCATAGGGAAGGTTCATTAATTATGTCACGCAGTAGGAGGGGAGGGGGGATTTGAGAAAACGTGACGATCCATACAAAAAAATTTGAAGGTCCATACAAAAAACGTGACAAGGGGGGGAGGGGGGGTCATAAAAAGTCAATTTTTGCGTGACGTAATTAATGAACGTTCCCATATAAAACTTCGCCGAAGACATCAAACCAATCGGACAAACCGTTTCCGAGATACAATTTTTTGAAGATATCATGTGCATTTTTCATAGGCGCTTCTCATAAGAAAGGCTATATTCAAAATGGCGAACCAAGTATGCAAAACGGCGTTTTTCTTCCCCAAAAACTTGTATGCAAGGTTTCATGCAAATAAAAAAATACAAAAAATAAAAACTGTAAAAATTTCCCACTTGTTCGTGGAATTGCTCCTTCCGATCACTTCACACTTATCTGTGAGAAGGTTACCTTTCAAGTCTAGGCACATATCGGCTTGTGGCACGTAGCCTTTGCGCGAGCTGTTCAACTTCTCGTAGGATCTGAATGTGTCGTTCCTCCATTGCTTCAAGGTCAAAGGATAACATTTTTCCTGCTGAGTGTTCTGAGTTTTTCTCCTCTACCATATAGCTGCTTGCATTCCACGTCAAACCAGCCATTTCTTTTGGTTCGGTGCAGACGTACCTACTATAGTGCCGCTATTTGCATTGTGTAGCTCCCAGCCTGAATGACACCGACCGACCAGTTGACACCAAACACAAACCGGCAGCTGCGTAAATGTTCATCAATTTGAGAGCTCAGTTGATCCCCGGAGCAAATTGCCAGGCAATCAATTTGCAACATTTATGTATACATAGAGCCAGTTGCCAAAAGTTAAATAGGTATAACCTTGAACTAACCCGCTAATCGAGTCTGTCGTTATCAGAGTACTTGGGCGTTGTTGTCATATCGGCATCGACGATCGGTTCCAGTTGTTGTTTTGTGTGTGCAGTATTTTCGTAAACAGGTGCGATAAAAATGACTGATGGCTTGTGACAATGCAACAAAACAAACAAACCAAATCTTCTCATTGCAATAGGATTCATCTGCTGCCAAGATTAAAAAGAAAAATGACCACAACGTAGGATGAATGTATGCGGTAACTAAGGATTGTAATTGAATAGTTCCACCTGGCTCGAACGACTACGCTATGACAGCGGCTAATAGAAATCGCAAACTACCTAACAAACGTTTGCGATTTGTCTATCCACATTATTGCCATTCCCGCTTGGCTGTTTGACACATTACTATCTCAGAGAACAACTAATAAAAGCGAATTATAGTTTTCTCGTGTGGAAATAAACGCTCGGCTATGTAAGTAAGTATATAGCGCAGCACGTCGTCTGTTGACAAAGCGTGGCTGACTGACCGGTACAGTAAACGAACGAGAATATGCCGGAGTGTAGTAAACAAACATATTTGATCAAGGGTTGATTAAACCATGAGATTCTTAAAATAATCACCAATCACATGTAAATGTCCACTAATAGGTTTTTCGCATTTCAAACTCTTAGGACGCCAGAGATGAGATAATATTTTATACTTTCTTATGACTAAAGCGTGGACATGCACAGCAAGAGTTATTTTTAATCTGTCTCAGCTGTGAGTTGGTCAGGTGAGAAGATGCAGCCAAGTTGACAAACGAAGGGTGCAGTGTCACTTCGGCAAACGGGATTCATTTCTGCCATTTGCTTCAAGGAACAATTTAAGTTAGGTTCCCCATGCTGTCAGAAAATCCGCAAGGCTGCCAAGAGGACGATTTAATGGAGTGTGCAAAAGTGGTGCCACACCCTAAATGTGTTCTAAATATAAGACATAACAAACTTCGAAAAATATTCGAATATTTTTCTGTTGTGGCAGCTGACGTAAACACTGGTCGACTGTAGCGGCGCAGTGATTGTCTTACATGACGTCCGAGAAAAAAAAACGATTATCACGCTTACGGACGAAGTAGAATTTATTATTCATATTTGCATTTGCAACAAATAAAGAAGGAAGTTGAAACTTTTAAAAAAACAAAGCATAAGCTATTCCAGAAGAGCATAAGGAAGGTTTGTTTTTGAATTATTGTAAAGCCTGTCCACGTTAGATTTCGGACACCAAAATAGTAGCAGCAACAACAAAAATCACACATAATTCAACAAAACCGATTTTTCCCGCCGTGACGATTTTTCATCTTCTCTAGAAATCATCAGTACCATTTGCTTTCTTCTTATTTTCAAAAAGTTTTCGCTTAACTAGAGCCCTGTACTTTTCATTGGGCGAAGTTCTGGACAGTTTGGTGGATTGACAGTTTTTGACACGTATTTGACCTCTTGACCATTCCAGGACGGATTTCGCATAGTGACAAGGGACCAAATCAGGCCAAAACAGAGCTGGAAAGCCGTGGTTTTTGAGAAACGGTAGCGAAAGCTTTCTTTCTCGTACACATCCTTATTGATCCTTATTACTCGACTGTCGAGTCGAGTTCTTAGTACACGACACTGAAGAAGTCTGCACATTGTAGACGAAATACGCGTATCAAGAGGTAGTTGGAATTAAATGGAAAATACTATTTTTTTTCTCATTTCTAGTTACAGGTATTCCACTAAACAGCTCAAATTCTCTAGGATTTCTATGTTGTTTGATTTCGAAGTGAGCTATGCTTTAGCACAGAAAATAATTCAGAAAGTGCAATGAAAACGTGTGAAATAGGTGAGTCACAAATAAGGTTAAACTTGTTTTTTTGATCATTTTTGAAACGGTCTCACTAAAATCTACCGAAGACAGACGTTCGACTTCGCAGCAATAATATAGCAATAACCTAACAGATGGCGCCACAGATTTGTTTTTATTGAAAAGGAAAAAAATGGGTTGCCAGTCAAACTGTCAGCTTTAATAAGTTAACTAGGCGGCGCTACTATGTACACACTTATTTATTTTTACCGGGCTGAGATAAAAATTACCAATTTTTCAACAGCTGAGCTCTCGTTGGTCACCTCGGTAATCAATTTCAACTACCGATTCCTCGGTTCTGTATAATCTTTAGCAATATGTCAAAAATAACGAATGGATCTTCAACATTAACTGAACAATCCTTAAAAGAAAAGCCGAACATGTCGCCACACCAATACATTTAATTACCGAGGACCTCAGTATTATTTTAACCGTTTCTTTGTAATTTACTACCGACAAATCCGCAAAATTAATGCGAATATCTGGTAAATCGAATGCTGAACGACATGGTAATTTAAACCCCCATTTTTGCGGCGATAATAAAAAATACCTTCACAGGCTAGACACTTATTCTGAGCTCAGTTTTTATTCGCTCCTATAAATTAAATCAAAATATAAATCCTAGAGGGTTTGAGCTGTTTAGTGGAATACTTGTAACTATAATTTAGAAGAAAAATTAGTAATCTCCATTACCTACATTACATCCAACTACCTTTGCTTATCTTCGACAGATACGCGTATTTCGTCTACAATGTGCAGACTTCTTCAGTGTCTCGTACTAATAACTCGACTGGGAATATAAAGAAATTTTCAAACTACACGTTTGAAACTATTTACTGGATCGTATGATCGTGAATGAATGCTGTCTCACTTTTTGATTGTCACGAGACGGATTCCTCAATCGGATTATGGTCAACGTTCGAAGAAAGTCTAGAAACATACGTAGCCAATGATGTGAAGAAATCCAAATGATTAAACAGACTTACCATTGCGTATATTTGGAAGAAAATCGGCGTACTTTGCCCGAATCTTTGGTTAGATAACCAAAAAGCTCAGACCATGCAATGATGATGTTGAAGGAGATGTTCGCTCATCACCATGAGGCACCAAGAGTGAACAACAATGTTTTTGGCTAGAATTGAAAGATATGAAGAGAAAGTTTTTGATAGTTCCGCTAGTGTGCGGCAGGCTCGGAAACATAGCAGATGTTTTAGGAAAATTGAGCGAAAAGGGCATGTGTACAGTGGTACTCGAACCAACGACATTTTTGCCTAACAACCCACTGCGGGGTAGGTCGAAGCACGGACTTGTGCGAACATCTCCTTCAACATCATAATCGTTACTCCTCGCACGGAGAATATATAAAAAAATAACAATTAATGCATGCAATGATGTTGTCCACTTCAATCAGCGAGTTTAAAGTTACCTCCATTTCCATTTCAATGTGTATAACTTTTTACTCACCGAAGAACACGCGTTTAGTCTGAAGTGTTCACTTAATAACTGAACTTTTAAAAAATGGCGTCATATAGAACGTTGAATAAGCCAGGAACTGAGAGTTTGGTATACATATTAACGATAGCTCGGTTAAGCTACATTTTGTTTGCTGAATGGTCGCTTCACAGAATTACTGATCTTACGAAGAGTACCGAGTTTTTTTTTCTGATACCGAGGTATTTGGTTATATTTATTACCGACATCGGTATTTTATAATGTTTTATAGGAAAATCAGTAATACATATTACAGAAATCAGCAAATATTGTACAAAGAACCGTTCTCTCAGTATAAATTCATTTTTACAGAGAAAAATCAGCAAAAAATATTACCGTGCTGAAACTATGGATTTAAGTGTGTAAGATTATTCCAACGTAAATAGATTTGAAATTTTACGCAACAAATTTTAGCTGGTTTGTTCGAGTTTGTCTATCTGCGATTCTACTAATCGATGTGATTTAACTTTTTTTTTTTAATGGCACGTTTCCTAGGCAAATCTTTAGCCAACATTTGAAGAAATTTACTTGAGCTGTGAACGCGTCAGTCCAATAATTCTAGGCTATATTTTCTTTTCGAAATCACCAATAACTTTTACTCGTAACCGCAATAAAGATATTCCGAACACGAGAATTATTGGTTGAATTTGAAAAATTTACAGAAGAAATAAAACATGATTTTCCTGAAATGTTATCTTCTAACCTTTAGTAAATGACGAGAAATATACTTCTAATGGACGTAGTGTTAAGTTATTGTGGTTACATTACAAACAATCAAAGATCGGCTCTGTGAAGCTAACGCTTTTGAACAGACAACAAAAAGGAAACTAGAAATTAAAAATTGGCTGATTTAGAATCCCATTGGTCCCAAATATACTATAGACTACAGTCACTAGATTCATAGTCTGGCGGACACAACGAAGGGAGCGAAATTGAACTGTCACTTGGCGGAGCTAATCGAGCATTACTGTAATGTGACAGTTTAAATTGACAGTGACAGTTTAAATTGACCAAGTGACAGTTTAAATTGACTCCCGCCGTTGTATCCGCCAGACTATGAATCTAGTGACTATACTATAGTCCTTTGCACGATTGCGTCATCAATGCATTTCTGACAGTTCAGGAAGCTTGTCTACGCGGACTTGGACAAATTTCGGTAAGATCGGTTTGAGTTTTTGTGCTCTAATTTTTCAACCATTGAATTGAAATAGCCGAAAAAAACCAATTAAAATTTTTACATCATGTTCTGAATTAAACCGTATGCAATCCGGAAAAAGACAACGTAAAATTTCGCTTCTTCGGTTTATAGTATGTTCACACTACTGCTTATATTACGTGATATATAGTATCTTGATATCAGCAACTATACATCTAGTTTTCACTGGAAATAATGTACATGTCATTTGATATCAAGATACTCACGTAATATAAGCTGTAGTGTGAACGTTCTATTAGATTCTAAAGGCTTGCCCACAACAGATACGTTTGCGTTCCGTTTACGTAAATCTATAGGAAAACTTTTTCACGCAAACGCATCCGCAACGTATGAATTGTGGGCCTGCCATAACAACGTGTAAACGAGCTCCCTGAACTCTCAAACAAATGAGGTTAATAAATTTCGTGCGATGATCAATAGAGTACACCAAGGGGCTGAAGCTAAGCGAATCCCCCACAAAATATAACTCCCAACGAATAACCACTCAAATATTCCGTCAAAACAACACAGCGAATCAAAACAAAAACAAAGATCGTATGCCACAAAACTGAAAAACAAAGATTCTAGTACCAAAAAGCGCAAGAATGTATTGCAAGGTGTAAGCTGGGAGGTGTGCTGCACCAAGCGCTTCAACAACTGTGAACCAATTTCAAATCGGATTGGTGAGAAATAGTTCAGGAGAACGTATATTGGTATACATTGGGCCTAAATCACGCTAAACCAGCGATGTAAATTGACATTTTGATACAGTTATATTCAAATGCAGTTCAAAGTTCAGTTCAGAAACTTATTTTCAAAAATCGATTTTGTGGAAATTGGCATCGGTAATGTTTATTATTTTCGACGACCAACTTCCAAACCTTTAATTCTACACATTTAGCTATAAAAACCCGTTATTGAATATATTTATTTGATAACTTGGTTTCTTAGCATAACTTCACCTATCAAATAGTGTGCCATTCCGTTAAGCCATATTGTTCTTGCAATAACTTTTTTCTGTACCCATAATAGAAAAATACAATTATATTCTCAGTTGCCATGGAAAGATAGCCGAATGAAAAAGCGGCTACCGACAACTCACTTGAGGAGTTTGGCGCGTTCTAAGTCGTTCAGTATAATTCAATCGACTGTAATCAGAGATGCCAGACATTTTTTTCAAATGTCTGTGATAAAAAAAAGAAATGTCTGGGAATGTCTATATCTGTAAATTTTTTTTTACTAAATTAGCAATTTCACGCTGCTCGGTTCAGTAGTTTTCGAGTCTATAAGGCTCACACAGACAGACAGACAGAAAATCATTTTTATATAAGTATAGATAGATTCTTTGAACTTTGGAAGCATTCTCTAAAACTTCGTGGATATATTGATACACTTCTTGTAAAAAAATTATACTTCTCAGCTAAACTCCAGGGCAATTTTCTTACTGATCAAATCTTCCAAACGAGGTGAGATGGAAAGTAAGCAATTGTAATTCCTGCATGAGTGTGTGTCCTCATAGTATGATGCGAACGGTTGGGGAGATGGTGTGTACCATATTCTAATATGGTGTCATGGTCATATGAATGATTTTTGTATAGACTACTATTTCGGTTAGTCAGTGATTATCTCTTGAATTTCAGGGAAGATCTCTCCTGATCTTCTGTGAGGCTCTTTGTTGAAATTCTAGGAAGTTTCCTCCTGAACTTCAGACAAAATTCACATTTAAGAACCCAACCTTACCTTCCAGAAACATTTGGTATGTTTTTTCCTGAACATAGTTACTTTCTAAACTTTTGATAAGTCCCATCCTGAACTACGAGGTAAATTTCTGCAATACTTTAGGAAACACTCTCCAGAATTTTTTGGTAAATCTTCTTAAAGTTGTTAGAAATTTCTTTCTGAACTTCTGAGAAGTTATTTTCGGAACTTCCGAGGAGTATTCTTCTGAACTTTGAGGAAGTTTGTTCTCGAATTTCTGAGAAATTCCTACAAGAAAGTTCTCCCTATTCTCCTGGAAAGTTTCTTCCTGATTTTATCAAAACTTCTGGGGTTTCCTGAACTTCGAGAAGTTCTCATTCTGAAATGCTGGATTGTTCGATTCGGAACTTTAGGGAAGCTCTCTAGCACTTCTGGGTTGTTCCAACTAAACTTTTAGGAAGTCTCTTCGGAACTTCTGTGAAGTTCTCTTGTGAGCTTCTGAGGAGTTCTTTCCTGAATTTTTTGAAAAATTCCTTCTTGATCCTACAGGTAGTGCCCTCTATGGTATGTTTCTTCGTGAAATTCGGGGAGGTTTTTTTCCTGAGCCTATTCTTTCCAAACTTCTGATTGGTTCCATCCTGAACTGCGAGGAAAATTCTATTGAAACTTTGGGAAAGCCCTCTCCAAAATTTATAGGAAAATTTCCTTAAATTTTTCCGTGATGTTTCTTCCTGGACTTCTGAGAATTCCTCTTCCGAACTTTTGAGAAGTTTTCTCCAGCAAATTGGGGAAGTTTGCTCCGGAACTATTGGGAAATTCTTGCTCAAATTAGAAGGAAGTACCCCCAACGCTCCTGGAAAATTGCATGCTGTTCTTTAGAGAGGTTTCTTCCTGAATTTTGAGAAATGCTTGTACTGAAATTCTGAAATGTTCTCCTATGAGCTTTGGAAAAGCTGCGTAGCAGCTCCAACCAAGAAGGAACCAAGAAGTTCCAACTAACCTTTTCGGAAGCTTCCTCCGGAACTTCTGAGAAGTTAATTCCTGAACTGCAGAGAAGTTCTCTCCTCAACTTCCGTGACGTATCGTCCTGAGAATTTTTTTTTCCTGATTGTTTGAGAAATTATAGGTAGTTCTTTCCTGGTTAGCTCCCGTCTAAAATTCGGGGCAGATTTATCCTGAACTTCTGGGAAGTTCAATCTTGAATTTCTGGAAAGAACTCCAAAACCTCTGAAAACTTCCAAACTTCTTCCTGAAGCTCTGATAAGTCCCCTTCTAAATTTTGGTGAAGTTCTGTGCTGAAATTCTGGAAAGTATGATCTTGCATTTCGATAATGTTGGGTCCTGCATTTTTGAAGGTTCTCTTTGCTGGAACTGCTTGCTCCCAATTCTTCTGAGAAGTTTCTGCCTGACCATCGGAGACGTATTTTTTTTTGAGGAAGTCTTCTAGAAATTATCTTCCCAAAGCTCTGGGAAGTCAATTTCTGAACTTTCCAGGATGTGCCCTTAATTATGGTTCGTTTCTTTTTATACTTCTAGGAAGTATTAGTAGGACTTATTTCATAAACCACTTAACTCGAGGGTATATTTCTAAATCCCTAGTGCAAATGTACTGAAATGATGTGTTTTGTAGCACTTTTAGTAGAGTTTTAAGATTTATTTCAATAGTTCATAGCTTTTGCTGTTGTTCTGTCCTCGAGTGGCAACCGACTGGAATTTAGAGAAAATGTTAGGATCGCAATGCTAGGATAGCATGCCTATAGAATAATTAGATCCCCCTATGATGGAATTGTTATCCTTATAACAGTGTATTGCTCTAAATTTAACATATAAGGGCATCTTCAGCGGTGGTCTATTTTTAGATCACATTTATACCTGATTTGTATCAGCGAAGCTTGAACAGAACTAACTAAAATAGACCAACTTTGCGTTCCCCGCACCGGTGTTGTATTTCGTGTTTTTAAACCCGCCAACACCTGTCATTCTGTCTATCATTCAATATCAGGGAGCAGAAGTTTTTTTTCCAGAGATCGCAGATTTTTCACAAACATTTTGCCATTGATTCGTTTGACCAAATAATTTTTAATGACAGCAGGAAAATGCAGTGCTGTAAAAAAAAGACAAGCATTCGTTATTTGGGAATGAAACGAAAAGGCAATTCATTAGCACCGGGAGTAACTAGAGGTAATTACCAGCATCCGAAGCGAGCAACACAACTTTTTGTCAACCGCCAGCATCACACGCAGCAAACACGGTTACTTTTCGGCTCACAAATATACCTCAGAATATACTTAATACAATTGAGTCATTGCTTAGTAAATGCTTGGTATAATAATTAATATTATCAAATATTATCAAAATACAATAATTGGTATTATCAAATAGCGTGCAGTGTTTTGGAACGGTATTTTTCTTGTTCCAAATTGCTACAAGAATAGATCAAAACATATACCAGTTTCAGGGTTGTTACGAGAAGTCTGAAAATAAATCCGCACCAAATCCGCGCGAGTTCAAAATCAAATCCGCGCCTTCAAATCCAATCCACACACGAATGTTCTATAACTTATCAAGCATCAAATATATAGGATGGGGAACGGCTTCATCAGTAGGCGAATCTATATCAAACAAGGGGTAAACAATAACATGCATCACTCATTTTTGACAGTATGCTACAAATAATAAAAGTAGATTTTTGATTAATTTCCTTCAGAAAAACCCAGCGCTTGGAATAGGGTGTATCAAGATAGGTACGTATTTATTTAACATATACGTCAAAACATTTAATTGTTCTCAATAGCCTTCATATGACCTAATTTTTCCCTTTCTGATTGTTCCTCCTGCTGGATGTTATCTTTTTGTTTCAAAAGAACTTACAGAAATGATGTTTCTGGATTATTGAATGTCATAGCTCTGATTTCTTTTTCCATCAAATTAAAAATATCTTCTTTAGCCTTTCTTTTCATTCCTACAACTTCTTCTTGCTTTTTAAACTGGTGCCTTGCTTCCTTCTTTGCTTTTTCCTTACTTTTTTGTGCCTCCACTAATTCAAAATCTTTCTTTTGTTTCTGTTTGGATTCGTAAGATTGCCTCGCAAATTTCGCCTTCAAAATCAAGTCCTTTGAAACAAGAAATCTGGTTATATCATTCTCAAAAAAATGCATGCCACTCAAAATATTTTTACGATTATTGAACTGCTGTTCACTGAGCCTAGTTCGGTTTTCCGGTAACACATGCTTAGATAGGGAAAATTTTCTTTCGACCTATGCATTAGAATGAGATACGCAAGTTACAATGTTGAGCAATGTTCTCATTTCAGAGAAACTATCGTCCTGGAATAAAAAATCAAGTACTTCCAAATCTGTTTCTGATTCAACCGTTTTAGTTGACAACTTGACACTTGCAAGTACTAGTTCTTCGTGAATTTTAGATTTGTCTAATTTAAAATCAATAATATCAATGATCCTTCCAACCTTGAAGTTGCTGACTAGTCTAACAAATTCATTCGGAACATCTTTGGAAAACAAATACGAGACGAAAGCCTTAGTGTGGTATTTAAAATGCTTATTGAAATGAGCTGTTTTAAGTTGATTTCCTGCAGCGTCAAGAATGGATTTGTAAATAATTACATCCGTATCCTTAAGAAAATGTTCTTCCATTAGCATTTTGTTGATGGCTTCCGTTATCTGTTTTGGATCGTAAACTCTTGACATCATAGTGACCAAAAATGCGAGAATCTTATCATAAATATCGAAAAGAATAAACTCATTCGTTTCGAGATACTTAAGCAACTTTTCCATTTCTCCCGTTGATTCAATCACAAAAAGAACCTGCTCTTTTTCAAAGAAACTAAGTGGTTGTAGTTTGAAAGAACCATTTCTGCAGCAGGTCCGAGAATTGCCCACCGGGTTTCAACATGCTTTTGGAAACGTTTAGGCTTGGTGATGCAGCTTTCTTTGAATTCTTCCCACTTCGACGGAACGACAAAGTAATAGTACAGATATTTTGCCAAATCAGAAACAACATATCCAAACTGTTTGATAGCAGCCCTAAAAAAAATGAAGGTTATAATACATATCTACTAGCAAACAAATAATAAAATGCTTTCTTAGATTTTGAATAGTTTAGAATTTAAGTCCCTGAGTCCATTTAGAATTCTTAGGTATTAAACTTCGTAATTTCAAGAAATAATTCTTCGGTTGGATATTAATCCTCATGGAGTTATTCCTGGAAACTTCTAGAATTCTTCAGGCTGTCTCTTTTCATTTTCTTTGGAGTTCTCATCTTAATTATCATTAAATGTACAACACTAATCACTTTGATTGTCCGAATCAAATAGATTATTTTCTTGAACATTAAAGAAAACGAGTACTTCACTGAACATATAGAGCAATGCAATGGGGTTCTCTACAAGCACGCAGTGCATTTTTTTTTGTGTTGGCAACACAGCACTCAAAAGCGGCAATTTTGACAACCTGCTTTTTACATTACCCTGACACTGAAAATAAACACGCTCTGGTTTACTCATTTTGTTAATTCATTTAACTCATTCTGATGGGTATATCAATATGGTGTTGAACGAATCCGCGCCAGAACAAATTTTATGAACAAATCCACGCCAAATCCGCAAAAATCAAAATCCGCGAAATTCGCGAAATCCGCGCTGCTTGTTACCCTGCAGTTTTGAAATGGTTTAAAACAAAATTTACAACATGGTGCAGCGATGTTTTTGCGAATGTTCTAAAAAAATAACACCAATCCAGGATTTGGATCGCCGTTGAAGATGCCCTAAGGCATGACAGCCTGTATTCATCGCAATATTCAAATTATATTGAAAAGTTCAGATCATTTAAATATAAAATCGAATACAGGTACGCACCAACGCAATGAATATTACAGTTATCGACATAAACTGTCATACAAAGTTGTAGGATTATTCAAGCGCTAAAAATTCATCACGACATATTTTTAAATTGAGTTTCTGAAACCAATTATTGGTTAATATGTTCAACTGAATCGAAATGACTATTTACAACTCTTTACAACACTGAGCCTATCATACGACACTTCAAATTATATGAAAATTCAATAATAAGATATATAGTAATCGTACTTAGTATACAAGATCACTTTGACCACATTCACACCAGTTTCTGATTTGGACCAAATTCCATTATGTGACACCTCATATCACGTGGGGTCTCCACCAGATGATCAATGGTGATTATATTAGGCGTTCAGGACCAGATTGGCTACATCATGGAATGTTCCGGGCATTCATGAGAAGTGGTCAGTTTCTTAATTATAAAGCAAAAGATCACACCAATATGGGTGGATTTTTTCAGGTGTTATTTGTAGAGAAGGAATTGAAGAAATTAATAACGTTCTTTCAGTTTCTTAATTATAAAGCAAAAGATCAGCAATATGGGTGGATTTTTTCAGGTGTTATTTGTAGAGAAGGAATTGAAGACATTAATAACGTTCTTACCCTAGATCAAGCAAGATGTTAAGAACAGTTAAGGCGTAACAATAATTATATTCAGTGCCGGCGTCTGGGTTTGAATGAAGTTTTAGTATGTCAAAGAATCATGCAATTTCTGCAGTTTTCAACATTATATTTCAACCACCTTACAGGTAAAGATAAAACAAACTGTAGGTAGGTATCTACTCTGTCAGCAAAAGGGCAACAGTGGTGTTTGTTGTTGTTTTGTATCGAAAAGTGTAAACCTTTATCTGAAAAACAAGATTGCATCAACTCTCTTCGCCGCTCTCTCGGATTTTCTGCAGGTGCGCGTAGAAGAGCTGAGAATCTCAATGCATCCAGAGTAGGGTGAGAAATCGGAAAAACTCTCTTCTCTTGATAGGTGCATCTATAACTAAAATGTATGATACATCCAATTAGCTGCTTAATTTGAACACTGTGAAATATTTTTATCCTTGGCATCAGATTTTTCCTGATAGCACAGTGTCATACCCAAAGTGGGGGTGTGAGAGAAGGAATCAGATCAAAAATAGATCTACCTACAATGTAGCAAATCAAAATAGTTCATTGAACTGTGCACTACTGACCTTTGCATACTGCTAATGAGCAGACGACCGCTTTTGCAGACTGCAAGCATTTTATTTCTGCTCGGTCCAAACTCGCTTAGAAATGCAGACACTTAGGATTTCCCTTTCCGCCTTATTACGTGACCACGTTTCAGCACCAAAATCGATTTCTCCACTACGGGCACTACAATTCCAGCCTTATTCGGTTTGGTAGACAGGAAGTGACTCTTCTCTGTATTTTCGTCACTTTTGAATTGATTTCTCGCGCATTGATTCACTGCACTAGTTACCACACGTAATCACTCATTGATTTTATCACTTCAGTGTTCTTTTATCCTGAAAATTGAATTTGAATTTCAACTAGAGCAAATCTAGGGAAACCCTAATCCTGTGGCAAAAATTACGTAAGTTTCACTAACCAGAACACCCGACCGAACGAGCGACCGACAAACTTTTGACTTGACGGTGCGAATGCAATTTTGCTGTCTATTATTTTTCTACTCTCGTCGCCATTCGCTCGCTGCTCGCGGATGGATATTTTTATTTTTATCCTCTCTGCGCGTGTACTCTCCTGCAAAGCGAGAGAGCGGGAACAGCTTTGACAGTTGGAAGATATCTACGCCGACTCTGGTTGCCAGATACAAAGAAAGGTATCTAGATTTGGAATGCTTTCTGATTCATTAAATCAGTCATTGACTTGATCTAATATACAACGTTCGATAACATTTTTCTATTATAACTCAAAGTATTTGAGCTGCAAGTGATATTTAAGTGTGTTATACACTTGGTTAGATGATGTTGTTCATATGATATCACATTATGCATGTGAAATTGCATACAATTGCAACATTGCATATTAAGATTATATAATGAAAAGTAAAATATATCAATACTCGAGTAAGTCATGTTAAGGGCCTATAAGCCATTTGTAAACAATGACTTTAAATGTAGATTTCTCTTGAATCTTGAATCACTCTCGTGAAATAAAAGCAGCATCTGGTAAAAGAATGTAAGTTCTACCGTATGGCGAAGCTGTATAAAGTAGGATTCACGTGGTTCGTGAGAGATCAACGTTTAAAGTCACTGTTTACAAATGGCTTTTAGGCCCTAATCTTGAATTACTCGAGAATAATACAATCTGAGTTTAGAGTATTATGTTTCCAAATAGTTTAAATCTGGATCAACAATAGAAAAGGGCCTATCAACATTTGTAAACAAACACTTCTGAGCCTATTTCCTCGCAAAGCGTAGGCCACCCACGCAAACCAATACCATCACCATGTAGGGGAAAGTTTCCCCTACACGATGATTCTGTAGGTATGCGTGTGTAGCCAACGGCTTCCGAGAAAACGGGCTCAGAAGTGTTTGTTTACAAATGTTGATGGGCCCTTTTCTATTGTTGATCCAGAAATAATACGTGCGTAACAC
This sequence comes from Aedes japonicus, assembly GCA_034211315.2. Taxonomy (NCBI): domain Eukaryota; kingdom Metazoa; phylum Arthropoda; class Insecta; order Diptera; family Culicidae; genus Aedes; species Aedes japonicus. Next base: position 53,543 of record JASCZW010001989.1, read on the forward strand.
ATGAATATGCTTAGATATACGCATGAATCTTATTTACATTATGAATTGAGCTTGTTGTTTTTTTTATACATGAAAGTAGCCTGATGATGATCAGAAACATCAATAGTGGTTAAAATTTGAGATCGCTAAATGACTTTTCGGATGATCCGGAACAAACATGACAGCTTTAAATTCGTGATTTTTTTTCGAAGAGCTCTCATTTTTTTGAAACCAATTTTACCAGTGAGATTTTTCGAATCGTCGATAGTTGAAAGAGTAATAATTTTAATCATTCAGTGGGTTTACATGTCACATGGTATAAAAGCTATACTATCGTTCATAGAGTATAAACATAGGCCAAGTTGTATTGGCCAAGTTGGTATAGATTTTTTTTTCTTCTGATTTTAGATATCTTCCTACACACTTAGAAAATTTTACAGTATTTCGTATTTTTTTTACCGAACTTTCAACAGCTGAACGTTCGTTAATCCGATTTAACGGTAAAATTTGATAAGTTCTGGTATTTTTTTTTACTGGAATACTGCAAAAATTCACCGAAATCCGGATTACCAAACTGTTCAGCTGTTGAAAGTTCGGTAAACAATTACCGAATACTGTAAAATTTCTAAGTGTGTAGTTTAGTGTATGGCCCTGTTTATGGTCAGCTGCTATATTAATTGCAGGGAGAGGTATTTAGTTCATTTATATTAAAAATATTAATGTTTATTTTTCAAAAATATAAATTATTTAAAGTTAACTCAAACATGATAACAAAAAAATATTTGTTTAAAAGTTAATCCAATAAGCATGTTTATTGTATGATATATGATATGTAATGTACACCTATTGTAGCACGGAAGTCCTAGAAGCATGTTTATTAAAGACAAACTTACAGCTTCATTTGAGTAATCAAATTTTATCGTGTATGCTTTATTCATCGGCAGCAGCCCACGTGCGTTAATTCAAAGAAGAAGAAAACATCATTTCTAAAACTAAACAAAATCTGCAAGGTTCATCGGGACTTGATAGAACCGAAATTTTTTTGGCAAAAAAAAAACGACGTAAGAAAAGTCAATCAAAAATCAAAGCTGAACTGAAAAATGCATTTTTATTGATAATTTACAAGGGTACGTATCGCCCAAAAAAATAGTACCTTTTAGTCTGAACAAGGCATCAGAGCTTTTCAAAACATCAAAGTTGTTCATTCTCCAAATTTTGCAAAAGGCTCTCTGAAGGAGGATAAACAGAATTGAAGAAAGAAGTTAACGTCCCTTATCATATAAGCTGTGCAGTTAATTGAAATTGTATATCAATCTTCAACGCTTGCAACTAAATGAATGAAAATTTAAAAAATTTGGCGCGTATATCTTTGATTTCTGGAATAAGTTATGTTAAAATATTTCCGTTTGCAAATGTGTGGCTTCAGTTATAGTGTTCGATCGTTTTTTTATTTTGTATTTGTCTTTATATTTGTTGACGCAGCTGCGTTTCATGAATTTAACGAACATAACGTTGCAGTTCTTAGAATTGAATTTCTTATTTTTTTCCAATAGTATCTATACAGTTCGAAAAAGTTCGGTATTTCCTTCATTTTGTCTGACTACGTCAGTTTTTTAAACTACTATGGCAATCTACCACAGCTTCCGTATAAACTACTGCATTTTCGTGAAAACTACCATCAATTTTAACAGTTCATAGTATTTTGTACTGCTATGTTTACATACCAGTATATTATCACCGACAAATCAACATGATTGACAATAGAAAATGTCTTAATATTTCTGTTCAGATCGTATTATTGACATATATCTCTGTGTTCGCTGAGAACGTTTATTTAAGCCACGAACATGCTTCTGAACTTGATAAGAAGGTTCATGTCCAAGCAATTCTGAATTTCAAGTCGGTTTGTCGGAGATATTATCATAGTACACTCCGAGTTTTTATTACCGATGTCGGTAAAATTTAACTGGGGTTTCAAACAGCTGAGTTTTCAGTAATGAACTCAGAACTTTTTTCCATTACTGAAAACTCGGTGAATAGCAGAACTGCCAAAAAGTACTGGTGTTGTCAATACAAGAAAATACTGAGTTTCTCTGTAATCGATGTGTTTAGACTTATTTTTATTGAGTTTTTCAATTTTGTCTTTTTTGTTTTTTATGGCGAAAACCCAGTGTTTTCCTTCTTTCGAGATGGAACGAATAGAATCGAATCTGTACAGAAGTAGTTTTTACTATTTTCCCTTCGTAAATTAGGTTGGAAAAAGTTATCTCTTCCTTCTTAAGGCGAGTTTTGACTTAAAAAGAAGAGAGGTTACGGAATTTTGTCTAATATTACCAAGCGGATAGAATCGAATCTGTACAGAAGTAGTTTTTACTATTTGCCCTTCGTAAATTAGGTTGGAAAAAGTTATCTCTTCCTTCTTAAGGCGAGTTTTGACTTAAAAAGAAGAGAGGTTACGGAATGTTGTCTAATATTACCAAGCGGAATTTTGACAATTAATTTGAACAAAATGTCAGCTTCACTTACGCAATAATCGAGCGGAACATTTTTCCGAAAGTAAAAGTGAAAGCTCGCATTAGTTTGCATGGAAACCTTTCAAATTCCAATTTTATTTTTCGTTCTGTACAGGATGATACTGCTTTAGAAATTTCTTTTCGATTCTTTACTTTTCCGTTTCAGCAAACGGAATATAACATGGTTTGGGATAGACAAAGAAATTTCTTATGAACACGATACCGACCTTTATGAAGCACGCTGTATGCTCATCAGTATCCAATCATTAAAGGTGCGCCGTGAATTTGCATTATTTTCATTCGTAAATGATATTGTTTCGCAACACGTTGATTCAGTAGAACTTTTCCTTCCCGGTAACTACGAAAGCCATCAACGCACAAATTATGCCAAATTTGGACCTCTGAATCAGATGATGGCAACTTACAGTTAACACGGAGGAAATGTTGACTTCAATATAACTAAAATGAAATTGAAGCAATACTTCAATTTAAATAGATAATCTAAATATAAAAAATATAAACCTGATAGGTTAGTTTTCTACGGATATCTAAGAAGTGAAACATAAAATGTAACTATCATTGTATCATTGTGACAAAACAGTCACAAGCTAAAGGGATGAAAATAGTTGGCGCTAGCGGTCTCCAAGCCAGAAAAATTCACACAACTTTCTTGAAATAGCATGAAACTTGTTTGGATTGGGTTGACTCAGAGATGGCTTGTTCTGTCTCTATTCAGTTCCTCAGATTGGAAAAAACTTTCGTTTCACTTCCCCTGGTTGAACGTTTTGGTTTTCTATACCGCTTTTGGCATCGAAAATGCAGTCATAAAAATAAAAATGCAGTCATAAAAATCTGAAAAAAAGCAATGCATTCAGGTTCAATCTTTTTTGTCTTAAGATTATATCCAAAGATAAACAACTTAAATGGAAAATGGCACTTACAATATAATTGTTGTCTTCAATTCTTTGACAAAAACGACATCCGCGTTAGCGCACATGTCAAGTAGGTCAAGTAGTTTTCTGACTGTTTAGTAGAACATAAAATATGCAGATTATTCGGTTATTATTTATAATTTGAGATTACTCAATGCTACCAAATTTGGAAGATCGATAGGCAATTGGCGGGTTTTTCCGTAGCTCAGCCGAAAAAGGTACAGCTACAAACCAACATCATGCTGGAGGTGGCTGGGTTCGATTCCCGGTTTGGTCTAGGAATTTTTCGTAAAGGAAAATTCCTCAATTCTCTGGGCATAGGGTATGATAGTTCTTGCCACACAATCATATCAATGCAAAAATCAAAGGCTCTCAATTAGTAACTGTAGAAGAGCATACTAAGTTGAGAGCAAGCAATAAGCAAATTGTGAAAGCAATAAGCTTGAGATGCTAAAATAAGATAATAAATAGGCAATTGGCGGAGACCCACCTGTTACCTCATAGCAAGATGCTTAGTAAACTATTCAAAAATGTTATGTATTTTCGGAATAGAATACAATATTTCCGAAATGAACAAACTGAAGACTTTGGAAATGGTTCCGGATAATTTTAAAGAATTTAATGATTTTCTGATTTCCTCGGATATAGGAAAAACAATTAATTCCATTGGAAAGGCTGGCAGATACCGTTACAAAAAATATGTGATCATAATGAACCATATTTTCATGATAACATCAGTAATTCTTCGTTCATAACTAAATATGAATTTGATGCGCTCTTTATAAATCTGCATAAACTACGTGGAAGAGTGCGACTTTTCAGCAGTTTGTCCGAGATTTGTTTCTAATCATGTCCAATCAATGCAGACTAACTAGAGAATGGATAGGGCAATGTATATGAAATGAATGGAAAATTTATTGGTGGCGTGACATCACACATACCGGTGCAAAGCGAAGTTGCATGCACATGTAGCATGTCGAGTGTGTGTAGATGGATAAAAATTATCCTGAAACATAAATACACTAAGTCTATGTTGCTGGTTTTGCAGTTAGGAGTGCTTACCTATCACTTTTTATGTATGCTAGGAGATTGTTATCATCAGTGTTCGATTTAGAATACTTTGATTTGCTTCGATGTTGGTCTAATCAATACATGAAACACGAAATGAAATCTCTGGTTAGCAAAAACTATCCGATAGAATACGCCCTTTGCGAAAATGATTCAAAGTTTTCGGATAAAAGCGTCGCCAGCAAGTTCTCCGACAGATGGCACTAAATGAAGACTGAAGAGCTTTTATCCAGTATCTCCACTTAAATCTGGGAAATGGATATTTTATGTTTATACCACATTTAACTTTATCTAAACACGGTCGGTGAGAGTAAATCAATGATCTCTTGGCTTTTGGATGGAGTTATTTAGTGAATAAATAATATTTTCTTCACATTTCGTTAATACTTGAATACAGCCGTACCAAACATGTGTAGCGTTACTAGGGGCATGAAGCACCACCAAGTAAATTGATTTTATTCTCTAATTGAACAAAAATAATTACTTCATTTTGATCTGTTGATTAGTCCAATCTGTTCCTAGAAAAACTGCTGAGAAGCCGAAAAAAGGAATTTACTTAATATATTCTCCAAAAATACAATAAGCGTTATATGTGGGTACATAAATCAATAAAATAATGCACTACCCATAACGATGTTGCTATTTAACTATTGATACGGGTGATTGTTTTTTAAAACGCACCACTGTGGCAAAATAAGCCACTCCGATGTTTTGGGTAAGGGCCTGTTCATAAGCCACGTAGACTTTCCACATGAAGAATCACGGCTCAAATGACCACATTATGAATCCATTATCGTTATTTGCGTATTGCTCTTGACTGAAACGGTTCTGGGAGCTCTCACACAGAGTATTTATCAAATGTGGAATGAAACACGCATGACAATTTAGTAGAAATGTTAGGGCTTATCCACGATATGTGTCTTCCGTCCTACACTTCAGATCGTGCACACTTATAGCAGTTCCTCAATTCATTATGATCTTTCCATGAAACAAATAGGTATCTTATGGGATTCTGGAACAAATTCTTTCTATGACAATTCCGCATATTTTTACTAAAAAGTATCAAAACTTTAATTCCGAAAAAAGGTTTTGTACTGATGGGTCTCGCTCCAATGGATCCACTGGCTTCGGTGTCTTCAATGAGAACTCTAGCGCCTTCCAAAAACTCCAGGAAACTTGTTCTATTTATGTTGCTGAGCTGGCAGCAATAAACTTCGCATCGGGGATGATTTCCAACATGCCCACAGACCACAACTTCATCTTCTCGAGTTCGAGTGAGGTTGAGGCTCTTCGGTTGATGAAACCTAGGAGACACTCATCTTATTTCCTTTCAAAACTAAGGGAGCAGATGAGTGTGGTGGCCGAAAGATCATATTTGATCACCTTGGGACGACGGTGCTCTAAGACGGCTGATACATTCCCTCATTCCTATAGTTTTATCGAAGAGCGTGGACGTAAGCGGTGATTTCATACGCGTGATGAGAAGGCTTATGGCTTAGGTAAAGCTAACGCGATTGAGCCTCCCCACTAAACGGACTAGATATAATTCCGTCTCTGACACTATCACATTTTCGCACGCACTGATTTCCTAGTATTAGGATACAGGCATACCTAGAGAGTACGTACATTAAATTTCTTACTTCAAATCGAAATTCCATAAAAACTACTAATGCAAACAAAAGAAAGAGTAAAAATAGCTCTATTTTTGTTATACTAGATTTCAGATACAACCAGTAGTTTTTATGGCATTGCGATTTGAAGTGAGAAAGATGATGTACGTACTATCGCGGTATACCTGTATTGGGTATGTTCCGCTTTATGCTTTATGCACCATAGAAAAAATTATGCTTCCAAAAAAACCCCACATGCCAAATTTGGTTCCATTTGCTTGATTAGTTCTAGGGTTATGCAGCTATTTGTGTTTCATTAATATGGAAAGCCCTTCCCTCCTTCTAGAAGGGAGAGGGGTCTCAAACCACCATAGAAAAAAAATCCAGCTTCGAGAAACCTCCACATACGAAATTTGGTTCCATTTGCTTGATTAGTTCACGAGTTATGCAAAAAAATTGTGTTTCATTTGCATGAGCGCTCCTCCTTTCCGAGGGGGGGGGGGGTCTCGAACCATCATAGAAACAGTTTTTGCCTTCGAAAACCTCCACATGCCGAATTTGGTTGCATTTGCTTGATTAGTTCTCCAGTTATTGATAAATTTCTGTTTCATTAAATGTTCACGCCAATCGGTTTAGTAGTTTCCGACAGACAAACAGACAGAAATATATAGGTGCAGTAGGCTTTTGTAACATCAAGTGTGAAAAGCAGTACCTCGCTTTTAAAAGGGTTTGTGTTTTCTGATTTATTTATATCCAAACATGTCTTCAAATCGTCTGCGTTAAATAAAACTTTGAATCACTCGAACAGATAACATAAGTCATTAATAAATAGAATAAAAAGATCATATAAGACATCCTTAATGGGTTATGTCAATAGGCGTTGATGTCTTCCCTTAAATTTTAACTATTTGGTTGCGTTTGGTCAAATATAACTACATAACTTTAGGGATCTTCGACTGTATTCCTGTAATTTAAAATGAAGCATGGGTATGCCAACACGGTCAAATGCTTCACTTAAATCTTTGTATAAGACATTTATACCATGATCCATTGCCTCTAATAAATAATTTACGAATTCGAGAAAAATTGTTGTTGTAGAATGACCTTTCAAAAATTCAAGCTTCTTAGTAGTGATTCTAGTTTTGACTAATTTTTCATTAACGATTTTCTGAAAAAGGTTTAACATGCAGGATATAAGGGCTATCCGGGCCTTTTGATGAATATGTGGTAATTCCTGTCAGTGTTTTTTTTTAAACATGTGGAACTTTGGTTTGCATCAGTTACAGCCTAGATGCAGTTTTTCTTTTACATAATTCGGTATTCTTGACCACAGAGAACAGGCATCCAAGCTGGAGTGCTCTCCGTGTGTAAATTTCTGTAACTGCCATTTTAAAATTACAGTTTCCGTTACTTTTGGTGAATCGTATGTTGATGTCGCCACTCTCCCGCCTCGAGATTTGATAGTCTGTCGATTTTAGTTTGGTGAAACCTAGACTAGCCGGCGTTGGTTTTCCAACGGTTTCCTTTAAAAAACTTACACACTAAATAAAGGGCGATACGGTCAAAATTTGGTCAATATCAACTTGACGTATTTCTTTCAATTTTGCATTTAAAAAACCTGAACATCCCTCATTTGCTCCTATTTTGATTTTGGAATTCACTCTTCAGTTGTCAAAATGCCGTCCAAGCAAGAAGAGCAGCGTATCAAAATTTTGCTCGCGCATCGCGAAAATCCGAGCTACTCGCACGCAAAGTTGGCAAAATCTCTAAAAGTTGCCAAATCAACCGTTACAAATGCAATTAAAGTGTTTGGGGAACGTTTGTCGACAGCCAGGAAGTCTGGATCGGGGGGAAATCGAAAACCGGAAGCCGCTGAGACGACAAAGAGAGTTGCCGGTAGTTTCAAGCGAAACCCTAACCTATCTCTCCGAGATGCCGCAAATAAGCTGGGTGTATCGTCTACAACCGTGCATCGAGCCAAAAAACGAGCCGGACTATCGACTTACAAGAAGGTAGTGACTCCAAATCGCGATGATAAACAAAATACGACGGCCAAAGCGCGATCCCGGAGGCTGTACACGACGATGCTGACGAAGTTTGACTGCGTGGTAATGGACGACGAAACCTACGTCAAAGCCGACTACAAGCAGCTTCCGGGACAGGAGTTTTATACGGCAAAAGGAAGGGTAAAGGTAGCAGATATTTTCAAGCACACGAAACTGTCAAAGTTCGCAAAGAAATATCTGGTTTGGCAAGCCATCTGTACCTGTGGCTTGAAAAGCAGCATTTTCATAGCTTCCGGGACTGTCAACCAAGAAATTTACGTGAAAGAGTGTTTGAATAAACGTCTGCTGCCTTTCCTGAAGAAACACGGTTGTTCCGTACTGTTTTGGCCGGATTTGGCATCTTGCCATTACGGTAAAAAGGCCATGGAGTGGTACGTCGCCAACAACGTGCAGGTGGTTCCCAAGGACAAGAACCCTCCCAACACGCCAGAGCTCCGCCCAATTGAGAAATACTGGGCTATTGTCAAGCGGAAGCTAAAGAAGACCAAAAAAACTGCTAAGGACGATCAGCAGTTCAAGGCAAACTCGCTTTCTGCGGCGAAGAAGGTGGACAAGGTGGCTGTACAAAATCTGATGGCAGGGGTTAAGCGTAAGGCCCGGCAATTCGGATTTGGAAAAGCGAAAGCCTAACTGAATATTTTTCCTGAATTTTATACTAATTGAACTTGAAAAAGAAATTTAATTTGATTTTTAAATAAACGATTTCACCGATTTACACGCGTTTTCCCTTGACCAAATTTTGACCGTATCACCCTTTAGGGAGAAAATTGTTCGAGCCTGGATGTTTATTCTCTGTGTTTGGACATTACATATAACAGATATTTATGCGAAAGTACAGATTGATACAGATTTTAGCGAGTTTATACGGAAATCACTAAAATTTAAATTGAAAATAACTTTAAAATCGAAAACAGTGTGATAGTGTGATCACCTTCAAAATCATATACATATATTTCTAGGTGTGTTTAAAACTTACAAGTTTACCCTTACACACCAGGGAATTAAATCTGTCTCTGCGAAGCGCAATGTGAACAGTTAAAAAATGGCGAACAACATTCAAGAATGAACAAGAAGGAAAGCTATATTTTGACAGCTTGAATTTTCACATACTTTGGAACGAACCAGTATGGATTGCTGTGATTCCTACTTGGCTCAAATTTTTTTTAAGTTGTATTTTTTTTTAATTTGGAAGAAGTGTTTTTTTATTATTATTTATTTTCGTCAACAGATAAAAATGTTCATCACAATGACCCTTTAAAAAATTAAATTACATACGAAAATTAACAAAACTTAACAAAAACATATACGGAAACAACGTTTATTAACCTCACGGGATACATTAAAATCAAACACATTATAGCAGCTGTTGAAAACGCGGCACATGCTTTGCACAGGTTTGTGTTTGCAGTAGTTGGTCCTTGAGTGCCGGACCTCGAAGAACTGATGTAAACGGAGATTTCGTCGTCGAGTGTTGATGATCAAGAGATCCAGTAGAGCGGAACAATCAACATTTCCTTGAAGCAGATCACCAATGAAACCCGCTTTGGCTACCATACGCCTACCTTCCAACAGATCCAGGTTGATGAGCTGGCGCCGTCTTTCATAACATGGCAATCTGCGAGGGTCTTGCCAGCGAAGATGTCGCAAAGCAAAGCGTATAAACCTTCGCTGAACAGCTTCGATCCTCTGGACTGCGTTTTGGTAGAAAGGGGACCAAACGATGGCACAGTATTCCAAGAAAGGGCGAACCAAAGAGCAGTATAATGCCTTCAGACACTAAACGTCCTTGAATTTTTTTGCGAAGCGGAACATAAATCCTAGCTGCGAAGAGGCCTTGGAAACAATATACGAAATGTGAACCTTGAACGACAGTTTGGAGTCGAGCATTACTCCCAGATCCTTGACCGTTGTTTCTCGTTTCAAGCGCGTACCTCGAAGGATGTAGTCTTGGAGGTACATCGTATGTTTTCGGCCAAAGGAGATAGTCGAGCATTTGGATACATTTAAGGACATTCTGTTGATCCGGCACCAGTCATCGAAAACTTGCAGTTCCTGCTGCAGAAAGTGGGCGTCTTCCGGACATTTTATAACGTAGTACAGCTTCAGGTCATCCGCGTAGGATAATTTCAGGCATTTGAGGACCAAGTTCACGTCGTTCATATATAGCAGGAAAAGGAATGGCCAAAGTGGCTACCTCGAGGAACGCCGGATGTTACCGGAAAGCTAGATGAGGCGTAATCGGCAATCTTCACGGACATAGTTCTACCAGTCAGGTATGAAAGGAGCCAGTTCAACAGTTGATCGTGTACCCCCATGTTGCCGTATTTTGAAATGGCAATCTGATGGTTCATTTTATCGAAGGCCGCAGAGAGATCTGTGTAAATAGCGTCTACTTGATGACCGCGTTCCATTTCCCGCATGATGAACGATGTAAATACGGTTAGATTGGTCGCCGTCGAGCGCTTGGGCACAAAACCGTGTTGGTCTGGAGAAATAGTCTGTGAATAGTCATTGACCAGCCTTTGGAGAACAACTAGTTCAAATAGCTTGGATACAGAGCTTAGTGCAGCTTAATCCCACGATAGTTGGCGACGGACCGTTTGCATCCCTTCTTGTGTATTGGGAATACAAATGACTCTTTCCAGCATTCAGGAAACTCGCCGGAAGTTACATACAAATTGAACACCGTAGCCAGGGGCGCAGCAAGCGTGTTTAGGCAACGGAATACCGTCAGGACCGCATCCATTTGAAGTTTTCATCTGCTTCCCGGCTGAAATCACCTTATCACTATGAATAGTGAAAGCAGAGCCAAATACAGACTTGCGGGGAACATTGCTAGTAGCCGCTTCGAGGCTCTCGGCGTCCAGAAGTTCGTCGCAGAAGCCACTGCTGAACTGCGTACGGAACAAGCTGGCGATATCCACGATAGTGTCAGCTTCAAGAGTGCCGTCAGTCATAGTAGAGGGTAAGCTGGTTTCTTTTCGTTGTTCGTTCACAAACCGCCAGAAGCTTTTCGGGTTCGTTTTGAGACGACTCTGCAATTGAAACTGATGGGCGTTGTACAAGCAGTTATTGAGGTATTAGTAATCGTCGTTGGCGCGAGCGTAGTTTACCCTCGTGGAATCGGTGCGATATCTGCTGTGTTTCCTCAAAGCAGCCCTTTTAACTCGTTTCAAGTGTTTGAGGTCACTTGACCAGGCAGGTTTGGGACATGCCAGGAAATCGTGCTGAGGTTGAAATCTTCCACAACGACGATGTTGTCGCTGGGTTCCATTTGTGACACGATCTAATCCAAAGAAAGAGTGTGCATATCGATGAGGCTGCTGTCGATGACACGATCAGGTGTGATATACACCACGCACATAAACAATGTTCCGGTTTTGGTGGACATTGACACCCAGAAATGTTCATCCGCTGAGTTTTCGGGAGGCTTCAGGAGGCGAGAATTGAACGTTGAGCGCACGGCAAGAAGGACTCTACCACCAAATTTCTTGTTGCTGTTGAGCGGCGGTCGATCTAGTCGGTACACATCGTACGTGTCGTCGAACAGTTGCTTCGATAATGTGTTGCTGTTTAGCCATGTTTCTATGAAGGCGTAGATATTGTAGCATGCGTTACTGCATGCCAACTGGTACTCGGCGAGTGAACTGTTGATGCCTCCTACGTTCTGGTAGTACAGAAGGGCTTTCGATAAGGAGGCAACGGAATCGGCCGGTTTCGATCTAGAAATGGAAACAGCATCAGGCCGGGCGACGTCATTAGAAGAAGAATGCTTGCCTTGGATAGCAGCTTGGAGAGCCCTGTCCCCGTCACTAGACCCAGGGCCAGGACGACTTTGACTGCTGGAACGGGCAAATACAGCGTCACTGATACCGGTACTGGGCTAGGAGGGTCCAGGGCTTACATATTGCTTTTGACGTGCGTCCAAGACCGGTTGAAGTGGCGGTCGATGTGTGTTGATGATGAGCAAAACATGTTAGGTGATGGGTATGTTGCGGGCTGGTTGGGCATAATAGCGGTGAGTTACTGCAAGCATCAGCATGCGAGGAAGCGGCACTGGAAATCGGGAAAGCATCAGGAGCAGAATACCTTGGATAACACACATACTTGCCTGGAAGTTCAGGTTGGGAGACCCTCCCCCTAACTCCGACCACAGGACCGGGATGGCTGGGATGGCAGGAATAGATGCTAGATATATGATGAACTTCGATTGGCACGACTGGGTCGGAGTGGTTGAGGGCTCCCGTAATGCCTTGCAGTGTGCATCCCGGTTTCGTGAAAGTTATGGTATCCAACGTAGGATGAAGGCGGTTTAATTCAAACGAGGTGTTTTTAGGAACCCCTGTCCGGATTCTACGGGATCAAGTCCCTATCGCTTCGAAGATTTCTGAGCACAAACCTCAAATACTATTAGGACTTCAGGCGTGAAATTTTCCAGAAATGTTGCTCCACTGGAGCATCCATTGATTAGCAACTTGAGCGTTTTTTTTTGTTTTGTGTGTGATTTTTAGTTAAATTTTGATCGGAATACCCTTTATGTGTTGCTTGAAGGACTCAGTTGCAACTTCGGGTAGCTTCAGTCGTTAAACATGATGCCGTGGCGGTTAATAACGGAAAGCCTTTGGAGCACTTTGATCATTAGCAATTGATCGACCTTTGTACCACGATAGGTGCCTTCCGTGGCTCAACCTGTTCTGGGGGTCTCCAGCTCTAGCTCCAGACATGAAACCGATCTATAATCGGTCTGAATTCATCCCCTGCTTTTACATGTCACTCAGCACGATAAAAGTTGTTTCCAATTCGTGTGTGTTGCCGCAACTCTGACAGATGGTATAACCATCCATGAACCGTCGTTCCTTTCCAATAAACCTCCTGTAGCGCTATAATGACGGTCTTGCGGATCTTCAATAAGACAGAAAGTATTTCTTCTAAAAAAAATTAAAGACTTACAGTTGCATGAATACATTATACCTACCTCCTTCTTTACTAACCTTGAACAGCGTAGAAAGGTTGGCGATACGTTGATGTTACGAGAGCAGTACTTGAGGACTCTTATGTTCATCGACAACATGTTCAAGCTTCAACGGAAACTATGATTCCCATTGATAACTATGGTCAAACGGTTGGATCACAATTGTATATGTTTCAAAAACCGACCTTCTTTCAAAGCAATTACAAACCCAACAATATTTTTACAATAAATTACATTTATTTTACCATATTGACTTACTAACTACTGGACATTGTTTCCGAACCTAACACATTATTCGCAAATAGTTCATGCACAGTGTAATTGCAAGCTTGCTGGGAGCCATTTTTCTTGGAAACAATGAAATCATCTCTCTTTTGCTCAACATAGACCGGAGCAAGAGAGGCTCGTTTGCAAGAAAAGATTTAGGGCCCTCGTTGCGGCTGAATGGTTGCCCAACAGTCAAATCAAGTCAGGAAAAATGTGTCACGAACTGGATGCGTATAGTGGTTGCACAAATTTGAATACTATGAAAACATTCTAGAAGCTTATTTTGCTCCTTGCAGCAGATATTTACATTTATAATAAATACCTATTAAGGGGGTGTTAGATTGACTTATTTTCTCATTCTGGAATTATGTTGGATCTTGGATATATGGCTTTCAAGTGGCGTTTCATTAAAAATATGACATCTTTCTGACTAGAACTAGATAGATGTCGCGATTGTCACTTATGTCTCTCTTGTACTAAGTTCGTGTCTTTTGGGATTAGTAATTTTCGATATGGAAATATTGATCCGTGGGAAGTTGTTACTATATCAATCCTGTTGGTGGCAGCTTTCATGTAGTAACAGGATAGTTAGTGCAATATTTCTAAAATCACTATAACTAACTTACTAAACTAAGAGTGCGTCTCGTCTCGTTGTCGTCTAAAAAGTCGTTGACTAATCGTTTCGTCAGAGTATTTCCAATGAGAAACTCAGAACAAACTTCTTCGTCGGTTGCCAAGGTTGATCCATTCGACCGGCAGCTCGGACCGCTCCTGCATAGGGGCGTTCTGGCATTCGGGTATCTTCGCTACCCGTTCGCAGCGGCGACTTACGCTCCAATAGACGTAGCCCTTCGGACAGCGGTACATGTTAGGCTGCAGGCTGTCATCGCTTCGGCCTTCACCAGCCAAGCAGCGTACGAAAGTCGAGCTGCACTTCTGGTCATCTAACGCGAAATGACCCTCTGCTGGGCAGAGTGGTTTCGTTGAGCGTAGTTGCATCTGAAATGAATGTACAGTTGACAGTTAGTAAAAAATCGATTGAAAATATTCACGAAAGTTTAATCTTACGACTTGAACCTGTGGTCCAATAGCACTGCGTAGGAATCGCATGCTTGGCGATTGACACTGCTCATCTCCCTGAGCTGGTTCGTTGCATTGTATTCCTTCTTCGTGGTAGACTGTTGAGTTTGGACAGCTGAATACTGTTATGCTGTAATCCATGCTATTCGGTTTCTGCGTACACTGGTAGAACATGTTACAATCTTGAGGATGGCGACGGAAGCCGGTTGGGCAGACGAACAGAGCTTGACCATCATTCACAGGAGGGCAGTCTCCTGATCCGGAAGATGGTGGCTTCTGGGTACCTTGGGTAGTTGTTTCCATACCAGCTGGCTCAGTAGCTGGTTCGGTTTGGGATTCAGTTACCGCTGCTGCGGTTGTAGTTTCCTGACTTGGTTGAGTAGTTTCCTGACTTTGTTGAGTAGTTTCTTGGCTTGATTGAGTAGTTTCTTGGCTTGATTCGGTAGTTTCCTGTACTGGTTCAGTGGCAGCCTGGGAGGTGGTTTCTTGTCCTTGTTCGGTCGTTTGAGCAGAAGTTTCCACAGCTTGTTGTGTGGTGGTCTCAGCAGATGATTGAGTAGTGCCTTCGGTTGATTCTTGAGTTGTCATAGATTCACCCGTGGTTGTCATCTGAGACCCTTGGGTAGTTGTATCTGGCGGTTGGGTGGTTGTATCTTGATTAGCCATCGTTGTTGTTTCCCCACTTGTTTGGGCAGTTGTTTCCTGGCTGGCTTGTGTCGTAGTTTCCTGTCCAGTGGAAGTCATTTCCTGTTCAACCGTTGTCATTTCCATATCTGGAGCATTCGTTGTGGTGACACTTGGCTCGCCTGTAACAGAAGAGGTTGTAGATTCCGTGCTTGTCACACTTATGGATTCTGTGGTTGAAGGTGATCCAGATGACGTTGTCGTTCGACCGGAACAATCTCTCGGTGGCGTGACACTGTCTTCATGATTGCAAGTATTTACACTGGGATCCCAAATTGTACCTTCCGGGCAGTCGAAGTGGAATACAGAGAAGTGTTCGCCCTCTCCATCCCAATCGACGCACCGATAGAACTTTGTACAATCGTCGGGATTCGGGAAAAATCCAGCCTCGGTACAGTTTACCGGAGTAGGTGATGATGTAGATGATGATGAAGGCATGCTTGTAGTGGACTCGTTAGACATGCTTGTAGTGGACTCGTTAGACATGCTTGTAGTGGACTCGTTAGACATGCTGGGAGTTGATGATGTTGACATGCTTGGTGAGGAAGTGGAAGTAGACATGCTTGGGGAAGAAGTGGTCATGCTAGTTGTTGAGGAAGTGGAAGTGGACATGCTTGGAGAAGAAGTGGTCATGCTAGTTGTTGAGGAAGTGGAACTGGACATGCTTGGAGAAGAAGTGGTCATGCTAGTTGTTGAGGGTGTGTTAGTAGTGGTGGTAGAAGAGGTTGTTGATGAACTAGTTGATGATGTGTTAGTGGATGGGGATGATGTTGTGGTAGAAGTTGAGGAAGATTGATTGTTGTTACCTGTAGATTGACCACCGCACATTTCAACTACATTTTCGTGGTTGCACGTCTGGAGACTCTGATCCCAAGCCGTTCCATCGCCGCAAGTGAAGTCATACTTAGTGTAGCCACCCTTGCCGTTATCGACGCAGCGGTAGAACTTTTTACAGTTGTTTGGATCACCCATGAAACCTTCTGATGTGCATTCTCCACTTGATGGTTCAGCAGGTTGAGTAGACGTTTCCTGTTTTTCTTCTGAGGTGGTATTTTCCACATTACCACCAGATGTAGTTTGAGTATCAGAAGTTGTCGTTTCCTGCGGTGCATTCGTCGTTGTCATTGATACAGCAGACGTCGTTTGGCTGGCAGTTGTGGTTTCTTCTGCTCCTGCAGTTGTTGTTTCCTGCGCTGCGGCGGTAGTTGTTTCCTGCGCTGCGGTGGTAGTTGTTTCCTGCGCTGCGGTGGTAGTTGTTTCCTGCGCTGATGCAGCAGTCGTTTCTTGTGCCGCTGCAGTGGTTGTTTCCTGTGCTGCTGGGGTAGTTGTTTCTTGAGCCATGGCTGTGGTAGTTTCTTGAGCTTTCATGGTAGTGGTTTCTTGCGCTGCAGCAGCTGTAGTTGTTTCTTGAGTGGCCGCTGTAGTGGCTGCTTGAGTAGTTTCAGTTTGTGTCACTGTAGTGGCTTCGCTTGACGAAGTAGTAGTTTCTTGAGAAGCAGCCGTTGTGGTTTCCTGAGATTGCGTTGCCTGCGCTGCTTCAGTAGTGCTAGCTTCTTGAGCCTCCGTGGTACTTTCCGCAGCGGATGTCGTGGTTGTCATTTGGTTTTCAGAATCAGGAGGAGACTGCGTGCTCTGGGAGTCTGGCTCGGGAGTAGGCTCTGGTGGCCGATCGGCTCCGCAATTTGGCACTTCATACTCGTAGTTGCATGCTTGAATGCTTTGATCCCATGCGGTTCCTTCAGCGCAAGAAAATTCGTATTTGCTGAAACCACCCTTACCATTGTCTACACATCGGTAAAACTTTTTACAATCGCTATCATGTTTCATGAATCCTTCGGAGTTACAACCTTCCGGAGATAGAGTTGTGACTGATTGTGACTCGGTAGTTTGTTCGGCAGTCTCAGATGTGGTCTCTCCAGGCTGAGTAGTACTTTCTCCAGCTGATTGTCCCGTTGTCGATTCTTGTGACAATGCTGAAGTTGTTTCTTGGTTGGACGAAGCGGTTGTTTCTTGACTAGAGGTAGTTGTGGTTTGCTCAGCAGAAGTGGCAGTAGTTTCTTGTACAGATGGGGTGGTTTCCTCCTTTGGAGCTTCGGTAACTTCCTGAGTTGCCGCAGTTGTGGCTTCTTGTCCAGAGCTAGTAGTGGATTCCGCTGCTGAAGTAGGTCCTTCAGTCATCATTTCTGGAGTTTCGGAAGAACTATCTACGCTGCCAGCAGTTGTTGAACCTTCAGTGGAGATTTCTGAAGACGATGACATAGCTTCAGTTGTGCTAGATGAATCTGGTGGCAGGTAAGTATTACCCGGTCCAGAAGGACTTCCTCCCTCAGGGCGCCCATTATTTCCTGAACCACATTTAGAGTTTTGAACGGAGTCCGGATGGTTGCAAGCCAAAATATCGTTATCCCAAATAGTGCCAGCACCGCAACTGAACTCATAACGAGTAAATCCGCCATTTCCATTATCAACGCAACGGTAGAATTTCTTGCAGTTTGATTCGTGTTCCATAAATCCTTCTCGTTCGCAGACGCCGTTAGATCCGGCAGGTACGGCTGGTGCACTAGTTGTTGAGGGCTGTTGACATGGTGGGATGGTTGATTGTGTTTGGTTTGCTTGTGAGCCTGATCCATCTGAGCCATTAGGACCATTTGGTCCATTGGGTCCACCAGGGCCATTAGGCCCATCTGGTCCATTGGGTCCATTTGGACCATTTGGTCCTTGATTGTTGTTGTCAGGCCCATTCGAACCTTGTCCTTCGCCGTTGGGGCCGTTTGATCCTTGACTGCCATTATCCGGACCTTGTCCTTCTCCGCTAGGACCATTTGGGCCGTCAGGTCCGTTCGGACCACTTGGGCCATCAGGTCCATTGGGGCCACTTGGGCCATTAGGACCATTGGGACCGTTCGGGCCATTAGGTCCATTGGGACCATCAGGACCTTGTCCTCCATTCGGACCATCGGGACCTTGTCCTCCATTTGGACCTTGATTATTGTTGTTGGGACCATTTGGACCTTGATTGTTGTTGTTGGGACCATTTGGACCTTGATTGTTGTTGGTGGGACCATTTGGACCTTGATTGTTGTTGTTGGGACCATTTGGACCTTGATTGTTGTTGTTGGGACCATTTGGACCTTGATTGTTGCTGTTGGGACCATTTGGACCTTGGTTATTATTATTTGATCCACTGGTACCATCAGGTCCGCTGGGACCTCCTGGGCCATTTGGACCATTTGGACCATTGGGACCATTGGGACCATCTGGACCACTGGGACCATTTGGACCGTTGGGACCATTGGGACCATTGGGACCATCTGGACCACTGGGACCATTGGGACCATCTGGACCACTGGGACCATTTGGACCTTGGTTGTTGTTGTTTGGACCGTTGGGACCATTAGGACCATTTGGGCCTTGATTGTTGTTGTTGGGACCATTCGGACCTTGATTGTTGTTGTTCGGACCATTGGGGCCTTGGTTATTGTTATTGGGACCATTCGGACCCTGATTGTTATTGTTAGGCCCGTTTGGACCTTGGTTGTTGTTATTGGGACCATTGGGGCCTTGATTATTGTTGTTCGGACCGTTTGGACCTTGGTTGTTGTTGCTGGAACCATTCGAACCTTGATTGTTATTGCTTGAACCTTGGTTGTTATGGTTTGACCCTTGAGATCCTCCATTTCCTGATCCT
The DNA here is from genome assembly GCA_034211315.2 of Aedes japonicus. Lineage (NCBI taxonomy): Eukaryota > Metazoa > Arthropoda > Insecta > Diptera > Culicidae > Aedes > Aedes japonicus. The sequence goes on from JASCZW010001989.1 coordinate 72,402, forward strand.
TGTGACATTCCCTGACCGCATCGTGAGTTTTCAACAGCCCATGCATGGTTACAATTCTGGATACTATCATCCCAAACCGTATTGTCACTGCACTTGAAGTCATACTTAGTGTATCCTCCCTGTCCATTGGACACACATCGGTAAAACTTCTGACAGTCGTTAGGATCACCCATGAAGCCATCACCAGTACAGGCAGGTGAGCTGCCGGAAGAGGAAGATTCAGGTGCGGTGGTTGTTTGAGAGCCAGACGGAGCGGTGGAAGTAGTGGTCGCAGCTGTCGTACTGGAAGTAGATTGTACTTCGTTAAGATCTGGATTCGTGCTGTCCTCAGTTGAGTCTGGTTGAGGTGGTGCGGCCGTGCTAGAAGACGCAGCTGTTGGAGACAGAGTGGTAGATTCAGTTGATGTTGCTGAAGTTGATATGGCTTGAGTAACCATAATGGCTTGTGTGGATGTTGTGCTAGTTTGTGTGGTGGTGGTTGTTTCCATGTTGGACGAAGGCTCTTGTGTTGTTGTTGGCTGTGGTGTTTGTGTAGTGGAAGCCTCTGTTGTAGTGTCCTGAGTAGTGGGTACTTGTGTTGTGGGAGCTTCAGTTGAAGCAGCATGTGTAGTGGTGTCTTGTGTGATTGGAGATTCCGTTGTGAGGCTTTGCGAAGTCGTGACCTGTGACGTTGATGTTTCCATAGCTGTTGGAACGTGTGTTTGTGTTTCCGGAGCCTCCGTTGTCGGTGTTTGTGCTGAAGGTGCTTGTGTTGATGGTGCTTGTGTTGAAGGTGCTTGTGTTGAAGGTGCTTGTGTTGGTGGTGCTTGTGTTGAAGGTGCTTGTGTTGAAGGTGCTTGTGTTGAAGGTGCTTGTGTTGAAGGTGCTTGTGTTGTTGTATCTTGTGTGGTCGGAGCTTGTGTTGTTGAACTTTGCAAGGATGAAGCTTGTGTTGATGAAGCTTCAGTCGTCGGTGATTGTGTTGTTTGTTCTTGTGTGATTGGTGTGTCTGTAGCAAGAGTTTGTGTAGGTGGTGCTTGTGTAGCTTGTGGTTGTGTTGTGGAAGTATCAATGGTTTGTGTTTCGGTTGTTGTGGATGAGTTTTGTTCATTTGTTGAAGATGGAGAGTTGTTGCTTGATTGTTCGTTATTATTGTTGTTGGATTGTTGGTTGGTTGTTTGTTGATTGTTATTATTGTTCGATTGGGAATTATTTTGACTGTTATTGCTACTGCCACTTGATTGATTGTTACCGCTGGATTGTTGTTGTGTATTGTTTTGATTATTTTGAGACGACTGATTATTATTGTTGGATTGTTGGTTGTTATTGTTGTGCGATTCGGAATTATTTTGATTGGTGTTGCTATTATTACTATTTGATTGATTGTTTTGATTATTGTTATTGGATTGATTGTTATTACTGGATTGTTGTTGTGAACTGCTTTGTCCACTTTGAGATGCTTCATTATTATTGCTGGATTGTGCGGATGAGGTTTGGGAGTTGCTACCTGATTGTTGATTGTTACTGTTTGATTGTTGATTATTTGATTGTTCGTTACTATTGTTATTGGATTGTTGGTTGTTTGTTTGTTGATTATTGCTGTTTGATTGGGAATTATTCTGACTGCCATTGCTACCACTGTTTGATTGATTGTTACTTGATCCTTGATTGCTTTGATTGTTGTTGTTAGATTGGTTGCTGTTCGATTGGGAATTATTTTGATTGCTACTTGATCCTTGGTTATTTTGATTGCTAGAACTATTCTGACTGCCATTGCTACCACTGTTTGATTGATTGCTACTTGATCCTTGATTACTTTGACTGTTGTTGTTAGATTGGTTGCTGCTATTGTTACTGTTCGATTGGGAATTATTTTGATTACTGCTTGATCCTTGATTACTTTGATTGTTGGAACTATTTTGGCTACCATTACTGTTGGATTGATTGCTACTTCCTTGATTACTTTGACTGTTGTTGTTGTTACTGTTCGATTGGGAATTATTTTGATTGTTACTTGATCCTTGATTACTCTGATTATTGGAACTATTTTGGCTACCATTGCCACTACTGTTCGATTGATTGCTACTTGATCCTTGACTACTTTGACTGTTGCTATTAGATTGACTGCTGCTACTACTGGATTGTTGTTGTGAGCTGCTTTGGCTACTTTGTGACGATTGGCTATTATTGTTCGACTGACTGCTTTGATTGTTCTGATTACTTTGACCGTTTTGATTGTTGCTGTTCCATTGATTGTTTTGATTGTTTTGACCCTGGTTATTATTATTATTCCATTGGTTGTTGGAAGACTGCTGCTGATTATGATTGTTATTATTGTTACTGCTACTCGAACCTTGATTCTGATTGGACCATTGATTTTGATTTTGATTGTTGTTATTGTTATTGCTATTGCTACTTGAACCTTGATTCTGATTGGACCATTGGTTCTGATTTTGGTTGTTGTTATTGTTATTGCTACTAGAACCTTGATTCTGATTGTTCCACTGATTGTTTTGATTGTTTTGATTATTTTGATTGTTATTGCTCCATTGGTTGTTTTGATTATTTTGATTATTTTGACCGTTTTGATTGCTGCTGTTCCATTGATTGTTTTGATTATTTTGATTGTTTTGGTTTTGATTATTATTGGACCACTGATTGTTTTGACCTTGATTATTTTGATTGCTATTGCTCCATTGGTTGTTTTGATTATTTTGATTTTGATTATTGTTGGACCACTGATTTTGATTGTTTTGACCTTGATTATTCTGATTATTTTGATTACTATTACTCCATTGATTGTTTTGGTTGTTTTGGTTATTTTGATTGCTGCTGCTCCATTGATTGTTTTGGTTATTTTGATTGTTTTGATTATTTTGATTTTGATTATTGTTGGACCACTGATTTTGATTGTTTTGGCCTTGATTGTTCTGATTATTCTGATTATTATTGTTGCTCCATTGATTGTTTTGGTTGTTTTGATTATTAGACCACTGATTTTGATTACTTTGACCTTGATTCTGATTGTTCCATTGATTGTTAGACGATTGCTGTTGATTGGACCACTGATTCTGACCTTGGTTGTTGTTGCTGTTACTGTTGCTTGAACCTTGATTCTGATTGTTCCATTGGTTATTGTTGCCGGAACCTCCACCGCCAGACGATGAGCTTGAAGTTGAAGAACTGCTAGAGCTGCTACTACTGCTGCTATTACTATTGCTAGAGCTGGAGCTGCTGGAAGATGAACCTTGTCCATCGCTGGAGGAGGTAGTCATGTTCTGATAATTGCTCATGTTACTATTGCTGTTGCTGGCTGCAGACGTCATGTTCGTCGTTACTCCATTTGCTGACATTGAACTGCTGTTTGCGGACATATTCTGCTCTTGAGATGCATTAGATTGGCTGAAGCTTTCCGAATTCGTTACGTAGTCATTTGCAGTTTTCGGTTGGCACCTTTCGACGGCATTAGCGTGGTTGCACGAATTAATCTGATCGTCCCAGACTGTTCCGTCGCCGCAGCGGAATGGATACTTGGTGAAGCCACCCTGGCCGTTCGATACGCATCTGTAGAACATCTGGCAGTCATCGGCATCACCAATGAAACCATCGTCGGTACATGGTGAGCTGTCTTCCATTGCAGCAGGATGTCCATTGGATGAAGCTTCCGAATTGTCGGTGCCATCATCACTGCCTTCGCTTCCGTTGTTGAGATCATTTTCATTACCGGAATTCGAGGCCTGCTCTGATCCCGATGGTTGTTGTGATTCTGGTTGCTGTGATTCTGGTTGCTGTGGTTCAGGTTGTAGAGGCTCTGGTTGTTGAGGCTCTGGTTGTTGAGGTTCTGGTTGCTGTGGTTCCGGTTGCTGTGGCTCCGGTTGCTGAGGTTGGGGTTCCTGCGCGGACTGCGACTCATGATGGTTGTTGTTATTACTAGATTCTCCGGTCATAGGGCCATCGAGCTCGTTATTTCCACCCCCACATTCCGGTCGCTCAGAGTCACTCGGGTGAACGCAAATATTTTCAATCTCGGAGAATACGGTTCCCGGGCCGCAGCGGAATTTGTATGCTGTTAGGTTGTCGCCTTCCTGTACGCAACGGTAGAAAGCATTGCAATCATTCGGGTCAGCAGCAAATCCCTCTTCTTTGCACTGGAATCGGGCAGTGGCGCCTGTGGAATAGACAGATTAAAAAGAAAAGAGTATTGAAATCGAATGCCAAAAACAAAAATGGTGAGTGTTAAAGTTGCTTCAAACTTTTTCAATGGGAAAGTAACCAAAGGGAGTAATATAGTAGCAGTTTCAAGATGAAATTAAATAATCTGTGATACGCTTCGGAGAGTAGATCAAAATAATTCACCCTGCTCGAAGCTTTTCCACATAACACATTCCAGTCAGGTGAGGAAAAGAACAAGCAGGAAGACTGACCCATCCATAGTGTTGCAGATAAACATAGGTAGTAGGGTGGTTCAAAATATCCGTACGTCGATTCCAAATCAGGCGTTTATCAGAAGCTCATAGAAAAGTTGAAATTCCTCATACAAACACGAAAGGCTCAAATTTCAAGAGGATAGACTGAGTTGGAGTTTAGCAAAATCGATAATTTGAACTACACTAATTGGTAGGTGTAGCATCGCCTGAACAAAAGGGGATGCACACAACGAAAATGTGATGATGCAATCTTTGGTGGTGGTATTTGGTCAAAGGTGTTCTATTTCGAGCAGCAGCCGTAAGCTTGTTTCCGGTGTAATGAGTTTTTCGTTCTTGCCCACATAGGGGATAGGACAGCATCAAGGACACCACACCAAATAGGAAATAGTTGTTGATGTTCAAGGGTAACGAGCGAGAGGTGCCAGTCAATGGCTAAAGCCAAAGTGCAGCAGGCTGTTGGAAACGATGAAATTTAATTAGATTTTTTTTTGTATTCGTGCTTCACCACCGTTTTCGATGTATTGTATTCAAGTTTCTTTGCAGAGGATTTTTTTTAAACTGAGTGGGTTTCAACTTTACGTGCGATGAAACAATTTATTCTAATCCTGTATTAGAGAAAAAGTTGCTGGAAAATGTCAAAGGCTGTTCTTTTGTTCATTGATGTAAGAAGTACGTTTAGTGAGGCTCTGTGAGGCTTAAGCAGATCGACACCAAAAGCGTCTAGAAGTCCATAGGGCTTTTGGTGATGCTCCTTGTTTTTGTTCGTCTTCTTTTTTATGTTATGTTTTTTCGCAACTGAAAACCATAAACAGTTGCATAGTTGGAAACGTTAAAACAACGTAGCCATTGGCATTTATATAAACGTCTAATAGAAAAGCCGATGACACCCTGATGGGCTAAATAAATGGAGCAACCTGAGAGTCGACCCAGAATTGCCAAAACTGAAGAATACATTACTTTGGAAAAAAGATAATTTGGACAAGCAAAGAGAATATTTTTGTAAATGAGAGACCGTGCTAACAGTAATGGGCGCTTGGTTTTTAATAAATCAAGACAGCTCAACGGTATGCATATAGAGAAAAAAAATACATATAAGCTCAAAATAATGTAAGCTCATTCATAAACATATAAAGGAAAAAATACATGATCTGGTTGACCACATTCAAATTTCCAGGACTTTCGTTTAACTCTTCCCATCGAATTCAGAATAGCCACCTCGCTCACTCTGTTCTCCGCAGAACGCCTGATTTCAATCGCAGAACGTCCGAATTGTTTCTCGCTTCCAATAGTTTTTTTAAACCTTCTTCAGGATCCACTTGACGATTACCCAATATTTCTCGATTAAGCGGAGTTCGGGAGTGTTCTGGGGATCTTGTTCTTGGTCGATGTTTCGTTATGGCAGAAGCTCAAATCCAGGTTTTACGTCTGGAAAGACACTAATTTTTCCAGACACTCGTTCGCGTAAATTTCCTGGGGGACGGCCCCGATTGCAATGAAATTGTCGTTTTCCAAGCCATCGGAACAGATAGCCTGCCAAATCAGATATATTTTTGCAAGCTTTCGACAGTTTTACGGTGCTTGAAAATGTCTGCCACCTTTCTTCATTCTCTTGCTGTATGAAACTCTTGCCCCGCAAGCTGCTTGAAGCGTTTTTTTTATGTTTGTATCGGCATATGTACATTACCACGTAATTGGGCCTTCTTATTTATTTCACCGTCGCTATTTGGAGTTACTACCTTCTACAAACAGTCCGACGCGATTTTAGGCTCAATGCACGATTATAGACGACACCCACAGCTTTGTTTGTGACATATCGTACAGAGAGGTTGGTATACCTCTCTAATGCGCTGGCCACTCGTTTTGTCGTTGCAGCGGCTTTCCACTTTCGATTGTTTGTTTACATAACTATTAGTCATCAGTGGTGCCACACATTTTGCAGGCTAGCAGGGATGCTACCGCTTATTATACCAACGCAAAAGCTACATGTAAATTATGGACCAGTTTTAACAGATGTTGGATAAACTTAGGAAGAGGTCATCGAGTGGATATAATCAATGGAAGAAAATAGAATACCTAAATGCTGGACCAATTAACGTGGAAGTACACTTATCAGTACAAAAAGAAACGACCAACTGGCTAAGCTGGCTTAACTTCCTGTGTATCGAGCGTATCAAAAAGTAGTTAGCAACATTCAAACAGTAATTACTCGAAAATGGCTTAAATGTTTTTAGTGTGTATTGCGGTGACAAGTTTGTTTACAAGTCAATACCAGCTGTGCAATCGACTGGTTTTGGTACAGTGAATCGTTTCAAAAACTCCTTCCGGAAGGAGTGTACAGTGTCCTAAAACATGCAGGAGTTCCAGAAAAATTGGACAGCAGCCAGGAGCAGGAAAGTCACAAAAGCAGCTGTGCAGAAATTTAGGAAGAATGTCAAGTCCAAATTGCGAGCGTTTGACAGAAACTAAGATTTTTATTAATATAAACATTGACATGAAACAAACGGTTATTTTTCTCCAATGAATCAAAAACTGAAGTTAAAACATGTTTTTTTCAATTTTTTATTCAAAAATCAATGTTGATAACCACTTTTTGATACACTCTTTACTCTGTGCAGCGCAGAGGCGGCTGGGAATAGCTCATTCGGGTCACTACCTGCGTCACATGCATTGTTATGAAATATACAAAAAGATGCACAACAGTAGGATGAAGGATCGAGAAGAAGAACATATGAACAGCAGTGGGAGACGAAGTCTTTCGGCAAGGATTCTTTGTTAAGGCACTTTATACAAACAGCGAACACTTGGCCAAAATGTTTGTGGAATAAGAACCCTTCGACACCTTCCGCACTAGTTGTCTCAGAGTCAGAAGACGCTTTCAGATAGGGTTTGTAGCTAATAGGGGGGGGGGGGGGGTATCTATCCAGCACTAATGAGACCCCTTCTACACTGCCTCAGAGGTGGCGTACGCGCTTGAATACCCTGCTCAAGGGACATCTAAAAAACCTTTGCTCACCTCCAAATCTACTGCCACTTTCCTCCAGGACTATTTCGGCTGCAGTGGTTGACATGTGCCGAACTTTCCCACTTTCTTCAGTTCTATCTCCTACCTCTTGCTTCCTTTTTCTTGGTTGGCTATTGTTGCGCCGTAAACGTATTTTGAACCGTTGGTCCGGAGACACCGTGAGCACTTTAAAACTATCGTAAGCTTCGAGGTGTCCGATTATTCTTGATTCTTCGCTTTCTTTTTATCTTCCTTTGTTTCACAGAGGCTTACACTTGTTTTTTATGTCAATGTGGTTCAGCACGGCCTTTAAAACTTAATCTATTCTTATAGTAACTAACTCTGACGACCTCGCTAGCAATCATGGCGGTTTTTATCCTTACTCCTTAAACCGATCGTTGAGCATTTTTCTTCAGCTCTATTTCACCCCATCATGGATGGACCCTTCTACTGCAACATCTGGCGGTGAGTAGGGAAATTACAGTGGTGGCTGCGTTCTTAGATGGTGCATGGTGGGTGGTGGATAGTGGATATTAACAGTCGCTATTTAGGCTTACGTTGAGTCCGTTTCCTCACATTTGCTACGGAATGGCAGACACACTACTCGTTACAGGTTAAAGCAGGTTCTACAAAGCTGGCTTGTTATTGAATACTTTAGGTGTTTCACGAATCTCACGATGTCTCACGATGGCCCCAAACTGCTGAATCGGATGAAGTTTCGGCGAGTTCAGTGGGTTGATTTTTTTGGTACAAAACAACATTGTTATCTCTGTATCAGTGCGCGTAGTATTAGAATGCTAAATCAGGCAAAAATACAGTTTCGCCTCTGTGAGTCCACAGGAAGAGCAGCAAGTGCTTCTGGAGGGTTTGCCCGTTCATGGTACCCGTCGTGATGTATGGTTGGCTTATCTCTACCACACCCACAGATTGCCTGCCAAAGAACTTGTCACCTTTTTTCACTTTTTTTCACCTTCTTCTTCCTCACTTCCTTAGGAACAGCTAACCGTGATGTGGCAAAGGAAAACTCCTGCCCCGGCAATTGCTTTGTGTCCGCCTTACTGTGAGTCGCGTCGTCTATCAGGACGCACCTGGGTTTCATCAGCAACAATCGGTACAGCTTCCTGGCGCGGGTTTTGGCTAACGTGTATTGTTTCCGGTCGTTCCAATTTGGTGCCTTCCTGATCTTGTAGACGTGGAGACCGACAGGTTTCATCTCTTTTTCGACAAAACCTCCGCCTTCACCACATTGCAGACAGATAGGTTCAACCTCGCTTGAACAGATTCAACGCCTTCCTTGCCTACACCGGATCAGCTGTCTTCGTTTTTTTTCCATAGCCTGACCACTGCTGGGTCGTCTAGATCTCGTTGAATGACTCCACCACCCAGGATACCGTCGAATGATGGAACACCATTTTTTCCGATTCATCTGATTCCTTTCGGCCCATGACAGCATCAGCACGTCCATTGTTTATGTCACTTTTCGGTTTCCTCCCGGCCGTCAAACGCTCCGGAAATGGTTTGAGCACACCATGAACAGTGAATTAAGATATATCATTTTTTTTGCAAGATCCGGTATTGAAAAATCATCAAAAAAAAATAAGGATTTGCTACGTCTATACAAAATCCGCTCACGGACGTGCATTCGCCATCTTGAACAATAAATCTAGACAAAATAATCAAAAGGTCGAAAGTAACATTTGTGAACAATGACCTCTAGCGTATTTTTCTGGGATCTCCTTGCTCTTACAAACAAAGTAGCAACAGAAACAGGTACAGGAAGTTATTACCTTCCGTCGGTTTTTACAGGAAATTTACGTTTGAAGTCATTGTTTACAAATGTTACTTTTGACGTTTTGACAATTTTGTCTAGAAATGTGGAATATCAATCATAGTCTTATTCATTCCCGTTTAATTTTACTCAATTAAATATACAATCTGTTTTCCTCTCACGGAAATGTTAAAAATGTATTTATTCAGTTTTAGGAGTAGATCCACTTTTTTCATAAATTTAATAACATTTCCGTGAAAGAAGTATACAATTTACTTAAAAATTGAGTCAAATGAAACGGGAGTGTGTACTATGTGATGTGATGAAAACCTTGGTTTTAAGGCCACAACTGCGGATTCCTTGCCAAATCATTAGTTTCCGAACAAAATTATCAGCAAAAACAAATTCATACCTGTGCCAGGTAAAATTTTCGTCCGGGGATTTGTTTATAATCCATTTTGATACAGTCATCAAATTTCGTCAAAACTCATTCATATAAAGGGTGATACGATATAAAGGGTGATAGGTGTCCACCTTCTTCGCCGCAGAAAGCCAGTTTGCCTTGAACTGCTGCTCGTCCTTAGCAGTTTTTTTGGTCTTCTTTAGGTTCCGCTTGACAATAGCCCAGTACTTCTCAATTGGGCGGAGCTCTGGCGTGTTGGGCGGGTTCTTGTCCTTGGGAACCACCTGCACGTTGTTGGCGGCGTACCACTCCATGGCCTTTTTACCGTAATGGCAAGATGCCAAATCCGGCCAAAACAGTACGGAACAACCGTGTTTCTTCAGGAAAGGCAGCAGACGTTTATTCAAACACTCTTTCGCGTAAACTTCTTGGTTGACAGTCCCGGAAGCTATGAAAATGCTGCTTTTCAAGCCACAGGTACAGATGGCTTGCCAAACCAGATATTTCTTTGCGAACTTTGACAGTTTCGTGTGCTTGAAAATATCTGCTACCTTTACCCTTCCTTTTGCCGTATAAAACTCCTGTCCCGGAAGCTGCTTGTAGTCGGCTTTGACGTAGGTTTCGTCGTCCATTACCACGCAGTCAAACTTCGTCAGCATCGTCGTGTACAGCCTCCGGGATCGCGCTTTGGCCGTCGTATTTTGTTTATCATCGCGATTTGGAGTCACTACCTTCTTGTAAGTCGATAGTCCGGCTCGTTTTTTGGCTCGATGCACGGTTGTAGACGATACACCCAGCTTATTTGCGGCATCTCGGAGAGATAGGTTAGGTTTCGCTTGAAACTACCGGCAACTCTCTTTGTCGTCTCAGCGGCTTCCGGTTTTCGATTTCCCGATCCAGACTTCCTGGCTGTCGACAAACGTTCCCCAAACACTTTAATTACATTTGTAACGGTTGATTTGGCAACTTTTAGCGATTTTGCCAACTTTGCGTGCGAGTAGCTCGGATTTTCGCGATGGGCGAGCAAAATTTTGATACGCTGCTCTTCTTGCTTGGACGGCATTTTGACAACTGAAGAGTGAATTCCAAAATCAAAATAGGAGCAACATTCTCACACACACACACCTTCAAAATGAGGGGTGTTCAGGTTTTTAAATGCAAAATTGAAAGAAATACGTCAAGTTGATATTGACCAAATTTTGACCGTATCGCCCTTTAGTAATCGTACTCGCTTTTTGGCCACTAAATTTAAGAGCAATTCGGATGTTACTGGCACAAAAAGACTTATATCCTTCTCTTGAAAGGATGTTACGCACGGTGGAAAAGTTGGAATCGTGTTTCTTTGCCAAATCACGTATGAAGACACCTGGGTTGCCTTTCACGTACCTCAACACCTTTCACCTCAGCTCTTTGTCCCTAGTGCCACTTTTATGATAGATGCGCTGAGCTCTATCCACACTCAGAGTATCCTTGTAATGTTTGATTACAAGAAACACCGTTGATTTTGGGAATTTTAACACTTTTGCTATTTTTGAGGCAGGCTGTTTGTGCACAATTAATTTTCTTTGCTCAAGTTGCATGATCCGAAATTTTGAGATGTGTCGATCAATCGAGAAATACTTTTCACTAATTTCTTCGTCAATTAAACATCAACAGATGCCTGTCAAACGTTTTTTGTTCCAACTTCCAGGGCCGCGGTGGTATATTGAACCGTGCGTTCAGATTTACTTTGAATCGAGCTTTACCTGGGTTTGATTGCAAGTGTAAATTGGAGGCAGTAGGCTTCGATTAACAGTCCAACATTTGACAACAGGATTTCTAGCAATACGATTTTTACAATGTAACACTGTTTTCACTGAGAAATCATGTAACTGAAAGCTGTGGAAGTGCATCTAGAACGAAAAGTTTTCTTGTCAAGAGGAAGTTGGTTGGAAAAATGAACGACGATTGCACCGAGAGGTGCCAACATCACGAACTTCTTCTAGTTGTTGTTTGAGTGTAATAAGAATTCCGATAAACAAACACTCACTTTTCATTTAGTTTAGTTTCGATTTTCTTACAAAGAATGTTCATAATGGAACTGTAAGAAATGAGATTTTTGCTCGATGTTGGTGTTTGGGTGGTGTTTCAATCGGGTCGATCCCATTTCTCAGAAAAAAAAGGATGGTGGATGCGTTGATGGTGAAATCAATTTGTACTGAAGGATGGTCGAATCAAATCACTGTCCGGAGCAAGAGTATTTCGATTTGATTTCAATTGTTGAAGTTGTGGATAATTGTTGTGTGAAACGTTTTGTGATAGCTGGTGGTATTTAAACCCTTGGATGGGAATCATTTGATTTCAGTTCAGTGGTTTGAAGCAGATCATTTATGAACCTATATAAAAATGTTGCGCTGTCAGAGAAGCTAAAGGGTGATACGGTCAAAATTTGGTCAAGGGAAAACGCGTGTAAATCGGCGAAATCGTTTATTTGAAAAATCAAATTAAATTTCTTTATCAAGTTCAATTAGTATAAAATTCAGGAAAAATATTCAGTTGGGCTTCCGCTTTTCCAAATCCGAATTGCCGGGCCTTACGCTTGACCCCTGCCATCAGATTTTGTACAGCCACCTTGTCCACCTTCTTCGCCGCAGAAAGCCAGTTTGCCTTGAACTGCTGCTCGTCCTTAGCAGTTTTTTGGTCTTCTTTAGGTTCCGCTTGACAATAGCCCAGTACTTCTTAATTGGGCGGAGCTCTGGCATGTTGGGAGGGTTCTTGTCCTTGGGAACCACCTGCACGTTGTTGGCGGCGTACCACTCCATGGCCTTTTTACTGTAATGGCAAGATGCCAAATCCGGCCAAAACAGTACGGAACAACCGTGTTTCTTCAGGAAAGGCAGCAGACGTTTATTCAAACACTCTTTCACGTAAATTTCTTGGTTGACAGTCCCGGAAGCTATGAAAATGCTGCTTTTCAAGCCACAGGTACAGATGGCTTGCCAAACCAGATATTTCTTTGCGAACTTTGACAGTTTCGTGTGCTTGAAAATATCTGCTACCTTTTCTCCTTCCTTTTGCCGTATAAAACTCCTGTCCCGGAAGCTGCTTGTAGGTCGGCTTTGACGTAGGTTTCGTCGTCCATTACCACGCAGTCAAACTTCGTCAGCATCGTCGTGTACAGCCTCCGGGATCGCGCTTTGGCCGTCGTATTTTGTTAATCATCGCGATTTGGAGTCACGACCTTCTTGTAAGTCGATAGTCCGGCTCGTTTTTGGCTCGATGCATGGTTGTAGACGATACACCCAGCTTATTTGCGGCATCTCGGAGAGATAGGTTAGGGTTTCAGCTTGGAAACTACCGGCAACTCTCTTTGTCGTCTCAGCGGCTTCCGGTTTTCGATTTCCCGATCCAGACTTCCTGGCTGTCGACAAACGTTCCCCAAACACTTTAATTACATTTGTAACGGTTGATTTGGCAACTTTTAGAGATTTTGCCAACTTTGCGTGCGAGTAGCTCGGATTTTCGCGATGCGCGAGCATAAATTTTGATACGCTGCTCTTCTTGCTTGGACGGCATTTTGACAACTGAAGAGTGAATTCCAAAATCAAAATAGGAGACAACATTCTACACACACACACCTTCAAAATGAGGGGTGTTCAGGTTTTTTAAATGCAAAATTGAAAGAAATACGTCAAGTTGATATTGACCAAATTTTGACCTTATCGCCCTTTAAATATATCAAGCTGAACAATGCATTAGGTACTAAGTAACATTGGGAGATTCTCTTCGTCGACCTTCTCTTTCCTTAATAGTTTCTCTAGTAAACGATTTGCTGATGTTCTTGACGTATTGAATCCTTAATTACACTTTATATTACCGCACTGGGCATTCAAAATACTTAAATATGTTTTTACATAGCCGTAGGAACGCAAAGATTAAGTCGAAGAAGAGAGTCTCCCAATTTTACTTAGGACCTAATGCATTGTTCAACTTGATATCTATTGAACTGTCAAACCGTTTAACCTATTCAGGTTTTCACAGGAATTTAAGTGTTTTTGTACAAGTTTATTCCCAATAGGGCTGGTAAGGTATTATGGAAAGAAACTGTCTGAAAAAAATAGTCCGGGAGTTAAGACGTGTTAGCTCTATGGCAGCTCCAGCAACCATTTCCATTTCAGAATACCTGGTTTTTGAAAGCCACTCCAAGATCACTTCCACTAGCAATAACCCCGCATGATTACTCGAACATCATCAAATCGATTATGTGTCATAAAGGATCTGAAAATGTGCCAGATCAAATAATATATAACTTTCAAATCTGGCACGTGTTTAGTTTTTGGAATTGTAAGATTTATATGGACGGATCTGGCAATTATCGCCTTCTTCTCGGTTTATGTGGTAGTAATTATCATTTTTTCGTAAGTTAATTCCATAATTTTTCTATTTCCTAGTTTAAGGACAACTTTTATCTGTCAGTTAATTATAATTGTTTGTTGGGAGCATCTACTCTATAATGGTTAATTGATGCTCCGTTATATAGTATCGGTCGAGGCCTGAACTATATATCTAGATTTTTGGCTTCATAAGGCTTATAGTTATAGCACCATTGTTCGATCTTTAAAAAAGACCAACCAACTAGAAAACTTTTAACACCTCCCATTAGATCGTCCTATTCACTTTAATTTGTGCAAGACATTCAATTCTTACCACTATCAGTGATTTTTAATGCAAATGAATTAATTGGATCGAACTCACCATCAAATAATCGTCATAGAATCCCAATGTACAATTTTTGAGATTTTAATTTCAACTTCTTCATCCAGTCAATCGTCAATCGGTAACCTAGAAGATTTGCTTGAGCTGAAAGTTGAGGTTTTCAAGAAGTTTCTCTCCCTCCGCTGTCTAGTGATCTGAAATTCATAATTTAACGTATGAATCCAACTTCCCCTCATGGTTTACAAAATCAGATACGTCTGTTTGAAAAAGTACTCGAGAAATATAAGCCAGGGCTGAAATTAATCTGAAAGCTATCGTATTCGCAGTGCAAATATGTTTGGCACAGTTTTAACATCAAATACAGTGTGCGTGACGAATTTTTGCAGTAAATGTTAAATAGTAATTTATCGTGCTTTCAGAACATGACTCAGATATATTTGGCAGTCCTGGATACTTCTACTAATTATGTTTTTTTATAACTCTAAGAGTGAAGTACCTAGTTAAATATAATTTTTTGAAAGAACTATCACTTCATCAACATGCTAGAACCAAAGATATAAAAATACCCGATCAAACCTTTCAAAATTGCCCTTCGCTCAATTTCAACTGCTTTTATTCAATTTATACAGCCTGTCGTACTCTAACGGAACTTCCAATACGTTCTCTTCATATCTTCTCTTCATATTTAGGGTCTCATGATGATGAGAATATTTGCTGAGATGAATTCTTTGACATACAGTCTTTATAAATAATGGAAACAGATAATTTTCTATTTTCCGACTTTTCGGCCCAATACATTTCGCCTTCTTCTGGGGACTATTATAATACGCCGAATCCCTCACATCACACTAAGGTCGCTCAAAGCTAAAGTTAAAGTAGTGATGACTATGGATCGAAACGTGGCAAAACGTGCGCATGCGGCAGTATTCGGAAGCGTCTAGCTACCATCGTCAGAAGGGAAGGTGATTTTTTGGAATGATAAAATTCACAATCCCCTTATGCAACGAAAGAAAATAAACCACAAATCATTCATTGAAGATGTGACTAACTGGTGTAATTTTTCTAAAACCTGTCATTTATTGCAAAAATTCGTGACGCACCCTATACTTGGTCGAATTCATGCTAAATACAGAATGACTCACGACTATAGTTAACTTAGTGATTTGAACCAAATTTTACTATTTCCACTCGCACCACTCCAATACGGTTTAGCTTCCTTATAAAGCCTGTCCGCGTTAAATTTCGGACAACAAAATAATAACAGCAAAAAAAAAAATACACATAACTAAACATAACCGATTGTTTGTTTCACAATAAAAGAGTTATATCTACATTACAAATAGGTGATTAAGATGTTAATCCTTCATTCTGTAAAATTTTAGAACTTTCTGTGGTACACCCGCCGTCAGCTTCCGTTCGGTATCCTTAGATACACCCGCCGTGATGATTCTCCATCTTCACTTGAAATCATCGGTACCATTTGCTTTTTTCTTAGTTTCGAAGAGTTTCCGTTTAACTAGAGCTCAGTAATTCTCAACTGGGAGAAGTTCTAGACAAATTGGATTGGCTGTTTTTGGTACATATTTGACCTCTTGTATCTTATATCATTCCAAATCAGGCCAAAACAGAGCTGGAGAGACAGGCTTCTAATAAACGGTAGCAACTGCTTTTGCAGACATACTTTAGTCCCGGTAGAGACGAAACTTTCAGATTTTCGACCACAACTACATGTGGTCTGCCAAATCAAATACTTTTTCTGGAATTTGGACACCTTCTGGGTCCGGCAATGTTTGGCAACGGCGTTCCTTTGCAAACGTTAGCAAATTCCATTAAGTTCCACTAGAAAAAGTTTATCCTTTGACAGATAGGCCTATTTCGTCTGCGAGTAACAGCCGTCTTCAGTGTGCCGAGTGATCTACTCTTGGCTATCTGTCAAAAGATGTATGTTAGTCCCAAGCATCATTTGTTGGTTGTCAGTATAAATACAGGCAACAGCAGAATAGCATCCTTGGACGGTCAATCATGATCATGCTCATGTTTAAGCAAAGGGCAATGAGATTTTTAATCTACTTTTAAAGTATATTGAAAATATTTACTCTAAGTAGTTTATTATCAGTCCCATGATAAGGTGTTCATTCAATAGTGTTTGAAAGTTGTTGTTTAGGTAAACTTCGATAATAACTGAATCTACTTAGTGTTAAGTTATTACGTTAAACTACACCTGGCCACTCAGCCACAATCAGAGAGAGATTTTTTCGACTAATTTTTATTAGCTTGCGAGGTACGAAGCAGTTTTGTAAAAAAATAAAGTAACATGTAGCTTATAAATCTCCTCAGGTAAAGAAATATTACAACCAACTTTTCATATCTCAGAATTGAAGGTTAATCGTGATAGTGATATTTCGACGTACAGCACACAAACCATCATGCCAACATTGCCAAAACCATCATGCCTAATTAAGTTTTATTAAAGTTTTATGAGAGCCACTAGGAATCAATTTGGTTTCGTTGTGGCACCAAGAGGTGCTAATAGGTTTAATATTTTGGTCAGGTTTGTGAGACCCTACGCAAACTTGTTTACAGCGGTCTTAAACCTTGTTTCCTCAAATTTCATTAACTCCTATCAAAGGTTTTATTTCGACTTTACGAACTCGTAAAATGCACTTATGAAATGCCGTCTTAGGACTCATTCATATTGTCTTATCATGGTCAGTTGAAAATGCATTTTAAAACCATCTTGCCTCCAGTAAATGCATTAAACGGCAAATTGGCATTGAGGATTTTAAAACAGCAAAAAACATGAAAAATTAGTTTTCTAGAAGTCATTGCGAAGATAAATAGACTTTTTGGCAAACATAAGAAATAATTGAAATGTGGAAATTTTAATGGTGATTTTAAATGAACTGTAGATCAGAGACCAATTTATTGTGTCAATATTCATAATAAAATTAAATGAGCATATGATTTTGAGCATGATACGCTGTAAAAAACTCAATTCGTTTTGGATATTTTGCTATCAAACAAATTTTCCCGCAACACAAGAATTTTTTGCTCAGATATTATTTACTGCTAGATGAATCAGAAGAGCAGAGAATCGAACAAAGCAGAACAACAAAAACTAACTACGATATCACAGTGTAGGTTGATAGCTGTGGCCATTTGGAAGTCAATACGTTTTATGGTCTTTTGGTCTTTCACTAGAACACACAGAAAAAAAACTGAATTTCCCGTCGTTTAATTTCAAGCCAACGGAAGTGTGAGCAACGAAATTGTTTGCAATATTGCATGCGCCATACAACAATATTCACAATCTTTCATTCAACAGACTAGATTCAGACGTTATTGGCTTAATTTACTGAAATATCAATGAATTCTGCCAAACTAGCGTTCTTTATGCATTAGACAAAGTTTTTTTAAACTGGACCATACGGCTGGAATAAAACTTAAATTGTTTCTGGGCAGTAACCTATTCGCCACCATTATAATTGGAACAATCATGTTGAAAAATACTTAATATTGTTTGCTTATCCCGTATACAAAACAAATGCCGATTACTCATTTCAAAGGGGGGAAATAAAACGTATCACCATATCGTGCATTTTTTTATTCCTGAAAGTTTTCTAGGGACTATCGACGCATAAAAATATCTAATTATGGGGATCCTGAGGTATGAAAATATTGTGAAACTGCCCCACAACAGATCGTAGCTAGTCACCGCATCCCACCACTGGTAGTTTACTGTACCAATTTACCTTAGAAATTGCTCCAAGCACTTAATCTTAAACGTCATCCTACACGACCATAACCTGATATAATAAATAACCATTCTTCTTCATAACTACGAGTCAAGTGTTTTCCTCAGTCTGATTGACCTAACTCTTTGAAATATATACGCAAATAGTTCAAACCCGACTGTCTCCGGCTAACCTCCCCCCTCTCAACACACCAAGTCCAGCCTTTACTCTTTCTCTGCTCCCACTGGGATATGCAATGTAATCAGGCATAAAAGAAAAACGACACGAGCAGAAGAGTAGTGATTAATGATTTCACAATCCGGTTTCGCCACAACCGCCCCAGAGGGGGCTTTTAAACTTGTTAGGAGAACGCACGTTCCTACCTCGGCTGGCGAGGATGCAACTCCTTGTTTCAAATACCTACCCGCAACTGCCGCGCCGGTGTGCTTAGTTCCACATAAAAACAGAACACTTTGCAAATCGGGCTCCCCCAAGGGCACCCATCATCATCATCATCATCAGCAGCAGCATCACCATCATAATCTTCAACTTCTGGCACACGTCCAGCCCCGTATGTGTGCGTGGGTATTCAATCCCATTATCTAACGTCTGTCATTTAGCAGCAATAAGTTTCGATTACCCACCTACTGCTTTCGGTCTCGTGCCACCCGTAATGAGGTGTAAATTTATGCAAATTAAAATGTTTTAATCAATCTCTAATCTCATCGAGCCCCCACTAGCAGGTACCTCTATGTCTTCATCGTGGTTGATGGTCCTTCGCTTCTTTCCTCCCAGGAGGCAATTGATAGCCACATGATCCCCGGACTTAGAAGGGCTGTGGCGTACGTCTAGCACAGTGAGACATCCTAGCACCTAGCAGAACCTTGAACTTGCAGCCGCGGTCGTCGTAGGAATCGGGTGGAAGCACACAGGCGTAACATAAAGACGGATGACATCAAATTAGGCTTATCGTGTTTCCCATTATACACTCTTACGCAAGATTAATAAACTCCGTCGTCGATGAGCTGATTTATTGACTGCCTTTGTAGTGGATTACGAGGAATGGTGGCTGCTTTTACACTTGCAGGAGAGACAGCTTTGCTCTTCTTCTGGTGCCAATGTCGGAGGTATCGGGTTACACCCGGTGGTTGTCGTAGGTTTACTGTACATGTTGACGGACGAGTCTAGACGATCGAGCATGGATGTAATGAAAACTACAGCATCGTGAACCGCAAGGGGAATTGAAATGGAGAGGTGTTGGAAATCTTAAACGATGTTGTGACGTTGAGTTTGCTATCTCTTGTGACAATTAGACGGCAATCTGAGAGATTGGATATGATAACGTGTGATAATCGGGAAATCGGGTTCTTTGTGGCGTTGATACTCACAAGGGAAGTTTGAAGCGGAAAATTTATTTATAAGGAGTGTATAGAAAAGAGAGGTCCTCCCTTAGCTCAGTCGGTAAAGGCGCAGCTACAAAGCAACACCATGCTGGAGGTGGCTGGGTTCGATTCCCGGTCTGGTCTAGGAATTTTTCGTTAAGGAAAACTTCTCGACTCACTGGGCATAGCGTATGATTGTACTTGCCACACAATCATACTAATGCAAAAATGGTAACTGGCATCGATAGCTCTCAATTAATAACTGTGGAAGTGCATTTAGAACATTAAGTTGTGAGCAAGCAATAAGCTAATTGTGAAAGCAATGAGCTTGAAATGCTAAAGAAGAAGAAGTATCGAAAAGAGTTATACATATTTGATATGTTATTGAGCTTAAACTAGTGCACATTATTTCAGCGTGTATTTATATTCGGTTTCGTTTACATGTCAATATACCTATTTCGGTCCGTCCTTTTTCATTATCACACTTTTTTGAAATATGCCGCGAATTGAACTTGAATTACGAAAGAAATTTGGTGTACAGAAAAAGACGAAACGTACAATTAGATTGCCAAAAATTGGTCAAAGTCCACAAAAAGTCTAGTGAGCAGAACACCCTGCAGGATCTGCCGAGAACTGGACGAATATTTACCCGACTCGAATCAAAACGTCTTCGATTATATTCAGGAGTACAAATCAGCCTCTACTTGTTATTTGGCCAAGAATTACAGGGCCAGAATCGTTATGATCCAGCTGATTCAGAAAAGAAATGATTTGAAGACATAAGGATTGCATCGTTAATTATGAGTACACCTTTGAGGTTCTGTATGAAAAAAGACTATGACTTATTTTGACAGCTGTTTAGTGTCAATGTGTTGCTTGCCTTGTAAACAAACGAAAACTTTTATTAAAAGTTAAAGTTTTACTTCAAGCGGAACAATGCAGTGTCTTACGTTGTCTAAGTATTGCACTGAAAAGAGATTGTCGCTAAGAAAATTAGCAAAAGAAAAAAGTGTTAGTGTTTGTGCGGACCAAAATTCGATCAACCGGTTTGTTATGCATAACACATTGAAGGACTTACCCGGTAGAAACCCGTGGTAGAAAAACAGGTGCGTCAAACCCAGGCCTATGACAAGGACCGTTTTTTCACGTAGACAACATCTCAGCAAGCTCAGCAGACAAAATAATGTCAATATTGTAAGTTGTGTCAGTTGTTGCTCGTTTACGTTTTGTCTGTTGTTGCTCGTTTTCGTTGTGCACGTCATACAAAGCAGAAAGATGATGTGATGTTTCACATCAAAATAAACAACCAAAACAAATTATTAGACTTATATTTGACAGCTGGCAGCGGGCCCAAATCAGTTTCGGCCCAGGACATCCTGTCTACTGTCAATCACTGCTACTGATATAGGCTTGTCAATGGCCTGGTCAAACCCAAATTTGGACAAACAAATTTGCAAAGTTTTTGAATGAAAAAAGGATGTATCCATCAGAGATTGCGCAAAAAAGTGTGGAACGACAATTGGAATGGTGCAAAGGAGCGAAATTCCCTGAGGACGTACCGGAAACAAAAATGTCCGAAACGCAGCCAAATTCCGACGGATTCCTTAAAAACGCGGGTCGAAAGCTGTACGACGACGTTTTGGGCAAAAATGACATGTGCATTATCATGGATGACGAAACGTACGTTAAATTTGACTACAAGGCACTTCCAGGGGTACAAATTTACACCGTGAAGCGTGGAACGGATGTCACAAATTCGGAGAAATCTATTTTTTGCGAAAAATTTGGAAAAAAAAGGTGTTGGTTTGGCAAGCAATTTGCCACTGAAAACGACACATTTTTCACTACCGCAAATATGAACGCCGAAATGTACCGGAAGGAATGCCTGCAGATCAAATTCTGCCACTAATCCGTAAACACAAATGTTCGACACTGTTTTGGCCTGATGTGGCATTCTGCCTCTATGCGCGTTCCACCTTGGACTGGTATGAAGAGAACAATGTCCAATTTGTGGAAAAGGCGATGAATCCTCCAAATTGCCCGCAAATAAGGCCCATTGAGAAATTTTGGGCTTTGATGAAAGGATAGTTGCGTAAGAAGGCTAGAAGAGCAGATGACATCAACTTATTCAAAAAGCAATTTAAGGTGTACTCATAATTAACGATACAGTCCTTAATTATAGGTAGCAGAAAGTACCGAAGCAATCTCCGGAGCTCGAAAGCTTTACATACGTATTTTGGACTATTCTTCCCAGTGTGTTTAGATGGAAACAAAACGTACGTAAAAAAAATTCTGAACGCTGCCGGGACCTCAATTCTCATTTGCAGATTCGACTGTTTATATTTTGGCTGATATATTTTTCAAAAAGGTGCTCGTTTGGCAAGCAATTTGCACATGTGGCTAACGATCTTCCATTTTCTACACAAAATGAGTAATACCTGCTTCAGTGTTGCTTCAGTGTTAACACTGAATCCAAACATCATCCCAAGATCGTCTGTAAAAGGTCGCCCTTAAACAAAATGCATTCTGAAATCGATTGATTATCTTATGGTAAGATCCGTGTGACAATCACCCGTGTTTTGTATGACGATCATATATGCTTCGAATGACAATCAACCAAATTCAATATGATGTTTGTGTCAAAACTTTGAAACTGAATGCAACGGTATTAAACTGTTTCACGTTTCACTCCAACTACAGTTGATCGAGTATGGCTTCGGGAGCCCTGAAAATTGGGGAGATAGGAGACATTTCTCCATTTCTCCATTTCTTCAAAATATTTTGTAGGTAGCAATCTGGTTTCCATCCTTTATTCGTGCTGGGATAACGATTTTTCACTTTTGGATGACGATTTTTCATACAGCTTGCATTCGAATTTGAAAGGGAGGTTATTTACTTCGCGTATTATTAAATGGTCAACATGCGAAAAAACTTTACCTGGTTTTTAGAAAACTGTCGTCCGCTTGCATTTATCATTCAAAAAGGCGATTTCAATATCTCGATATGAAACGACGGATAAAAGGAGGATGTTTGGGTGCAGTGTACCGAAACGAGTGCTTGCAGAAGAGGTTGCTTCCACTATACCGAAAGCATGAGATTCGACCTTTCCTCTGGCCGGATCTGGTCTCTGCCCAATATACCCCATCATCGCTGCGGTGATTTTCGTTGAAAAAGATATCAATCCACCAAACTTCTACTGGGCAATCGTTAAGCGGAACCTGAAAAAAGCAGGTTTAGTGGGAATAACATGTCAGACTTCAAGAAAAACCGGTTACCGGCGTCCAGGAATTACACAAAAACCACTGTGCCGAACTTGATGGACGGTATAACTGCAGAAGTACGATCGTATTACCGAAATCAGCAATCCGGTTATTTTGTTAGTTTTGTTAATTTTCGTTAGAAATTTGAACATGTTAAGCTGTAATAAAACGCATTGCTTTACAAATCTTCCACTTGTATTAAGTTTTATTTCAACTTTTGAATGTTTATAACCAGGTACTTTTCGATTCACTACTGAATATCATGCACCGATAAAAAGAAACATTGAATTTTTAACGTTATCTAATGCACATAAAGGAAACGCAAGATTTGGCAGAAAATAATGGGATATTTTCTGTAAATTTAAGCAAAGATAACGCATGAATATAGCCTGTTGTATGGAAGATTGTGAACATTGTTGTATGGCACATGAAAGATTGCAAACAATTTCGTTGTTTACGCCTCCTTTGACTTGGAATTAAACTGGGGGAAGTTTAACGCGCCTGTTAAAATACTTTTTTACTTCCTGTGTGGACTTATTTTAGGGTCTGGGTGAATGCTCTTATTGAAACATAATTGTATTGGGTGAGTTCAGAATTTTGGAATTATCGAATTATCTATTGCTATTGAACTTGTTATGTAGGTCATCTTGGAGTAATTCGAAGCGAAGAAATCTAGAGTCTTGTAATCGTGAGATTTTAGATTGATTGTCAAGTAATATACCGTGAGAATACAGTGTATTCAGGTAAGCCGACCATCAAATGAAAACGTTTAAATATCAGGGATTTCCGGAATCAGGTTTTATGGAATCTCTGACTTACCAAACTCTTTTCAGTGTCTTTGTTATTGATGTAAGGTGACTGGTGCAATAGGTTTCTGTCCATTGCAGAGACAAATATTTCTCTATTACTCAAATTGATTGAGACTTTATGATATTTTAAAAATGGCAGCAGTCTTCCTACCCCTAGCAGTTTAGTAGCATTAGCATTAGCATTAGCATTAGCATTGACGTTTGCACACCTCGTGGATGGAGCTACGATGAGGAATAATTCGTTGAAGACATTGCATGCCACCATGAAACGAAATCAGTTTCTGATACGTTTCTTCACGCAATAATCTCCACGAAGACACTCCTCGATCGCTCACCTGGCCACGTCCATGCAACCGTTGGTGATAGGGAGGATTTGGTATCTACCTTAAGAAGACACGGGGAACCCACGTAGCCTTCAGTAGATATCAAAGGAAAAAGGAAATGAATAGTCGGAGAGAACAGTTGAACAGAATGCCCTGTTTGGTGTACAGAACAAAAATGTATTCAAAAATGGTCGTTGGGAGCATCTTGTCTAAGAAGGTTAAGTGATGCTCCATTTCTTCTCTTCAAACGGTTGGGACTTTAGCATTAACTATAGTCCTAGCTGCCTATGGCTTATGGTTATAGCGCCATTACTCGCTCTCTGAAAAGAGAAGAATGTCTAAAGATATAACAGACCTTATTCACTCACACTGACCCTTTATCACATAACTAATGCAATCACTCAATCTCTATCCACTCTTGCCATATCAGTTCATATAGGATTACAACGTAATTTCTATTCCGATAGGCCGTGAACGGTCTTCACGGGAGCCACAAATAAAGAAAGAGAACTAAGACAAGCTCACCGATATTCCAGTATTGATTCCTGCTTTAGATCTCTACTATCCGTCTCTTACCATGTGATTTTTAGTCTCAGCCATACTGGGATCCTCAACAGTGCCCGACACCATCGAGACTCTTCTAATTCGCTCGGGGCATGAACATAAGCGGATTCTATGCTGAGCCACCTGGCCAACCTAGGGCAGACGGATTGGCTAACTTACACAAATTATCTTGCTTCTTTTCACTCACGGTGATAATATTCACTACGCGGAAGATGACCACCTTTTTCTAGAATGACACTTTGGATCTAGGCTCACTTGAGGAAAAATCTTAAGTAAAAACACCAAAACCGAACGACTCAGTTGTAATCCGTTTTGCGACTGAATTCTAACACTGCGTGACTTCGCATTACGTTAAGCTTGTTTAATTTCAGCTCATAGGAACTAATTGCACACGCGCACTAGTAATCTGCGACGGCAGCTTGCACGAGTCAAAGTTCATAGTTCAGTCTGCTCCAATGCACTTTTCTCCATTTTCGTTTATAAATTTCCGAATCATCAGCAAGAAACGTGCAAAATTATATACAAATTTTCAAGGCATGTACCAACGAGCACACTAGACTTGCACTCCGAAGAAAAAACGACTTCTTCGCATAAAAGCAGAGCCTACTCTCTTCCTACCCCTAGCAGTTTAGTAATGCACATAATAGCTGGATCACCTAACCCAGTCATGCGCGAAACCTCACCTGTCACAAACGTGTAGCCAGATTCTCTAAGCGGTACGGTTTTGAACAGCCTGAACAAAGCCAGCAGAAAATGATTCGCATGCCAATTTCAAACACTGTGTCATTCCGTTAATGAGATCGTTGGACTGAGTAGATGACAAAAACGATACTCGAACCGTTTTAAAAAGGTGTGAGTATGGCTCCTTCCATGTGACAAAAATTGCCGATGGGTATTGAAATTCCCGCATATTTGGGATTCCGGAATTTTCTCCGCATTTCCCGAGTCTGTTGTCACCTATTATGTCATGCTATTATGTACACACCGTGTCCAATATATTCTCATACACTTTTCGTTTTCGATTTCTATTTCGATTATATTGGTGTAATACTTCGCTTGCGTTGTGAAAATAAATACGTCGGTTTCCTGACCGGTCGGAATAAACACGAAGATTAGTCACCTTCCAGACTTTGAGCTAAACACCAGCTTCTACTTTCATCTCATGTACCACAGTATTTCGGTAGTGTAGTTTGACGCGCGCTGCGCTTCGGAATACTTCTCTTTGTGCTTTGGTGCTTTGAATCGATAGCGAAACCGGGTCTTGGAAATTCAGTAGTGGTTTTCCGACCAACGGAGCGAGGTACGATAGTTGACCTGATGGATTCTTCGGGGATCGGTTAGTCGATTGGTCTGTCTGGAGTTGCCCGCAACGGAAGAACAAACGAAGGCACCATAGGCCCCGAATCGACCAAGCTTCGTCCGATAAGAAGTCGTTGAACTGCTAGTCGTACGGAAGAGTACGCTCATTTTTACCATTTATTTCAAATCCCAGTTTTCTAATCGAGCTATTGTATCGTGTGTTTTTTTTTATCATTTGTTACAATTTCTTATGGTTAATTGATATGTTTAACAATTTTGGATTGATTCCATTGAACAATTGTCCTGATCATCCTGATATCATATTTATTTACTGAAAATTTTGATTATACAAAACGAGTCCTTAAGATGAGTTCAAACATGGCCATCACTATTGAGCCTTACAGGTGTGGCACTTCCTTCAACGATTGGTTCACACGAATGATGTACTTCTTCCGCGTGAACAACGTATATGAATAGGACAATATGGCCTATTTTAACACTATAAGCGGACCAGTCATGTTCGACGAAATTAAACTACTCTATCCGGCCAGCAGATTTGAAGAGCAGGCATTTGATGAGTTGATTTCTATGTTCGAAAGTCGCTTGGACAAAATAGAACCAGACCTAGTGCAGCGGTATAAATTTAGCAATAGGGTGCAAATTCCGGATGAAACCTCAGAGGATTTTGCATTGGGGCTAAAGCTTCTTCTTCTTCTTTAGCATGCTTTCACAATTAGGGAGGACCCTGGGGCTAAAGCTACAAGCCGATTTTTTTGGCTTTAATCATTTTAAGGAAATTGCTGTTCTAGACCGCCTTATTGCGGCCATAGAAGACAACAATTAAGACAACGTCTCCTAGGGGAGGAGAAGCTATCACTGACAAATGCCGAAAAGATTATCGCAACTTGGGAAATAGCTAGGACTAACGCTGGGGCAGCTGATGAGCGCAAAAATGGGGGCCCAGGACAAGTTGCGGCTAATCAGAATGAAGCAGGCGGACGTTTTGGTTCTACCTTTGGAAAGTTGTAGCAGACTTATCTAGTGAGGAGATACCAAGAGGATGAAATCCATAGGGGAACTGCTGGCAACCGGGGCCCTGTGAAAAGTCGTTTGGGGATGAAACCATATGACCGATATCGAGGGCACAGCTATTATGGCTTGAATACGAGGCGTTTTCGGCAGGACAGAGGAAATTTCAGGAAGCACGGACTAAACCCAGATGATATGCGATTTATGCGGAATGAAGGGGCACATTGAGAAACAATGCTTCAACCTCAAAAACCTGGAGAGGGATGATTTTAATCTGATTGAGTCTTAAGGGCCGACAGGCACACCAGCGAGCTAATGAAACTGATTAGAGCAGACGATTCAGAGGGAGAAGAAGGCGATGCAGATACATGTTGAAAACGTGGCAAGCATAATCGACGAGTTACACGGCCACGAACCGGAGAGAATAACGAATGTTCACGAGATGCAGCCAGGCGATGACCCCGGACCAGGGGAACCGACTCCAAAGGGAGCTGTCCGCGATAGCAAGAGTAAGGTACCGATTCCCAAGACTGAACAACCCGACGGACCCCGACGATCCAAACGGACGTGGAAAGAAAAGCAAGACAAGAAGTATTACTACCAGTCCTGATTTTTTGTTCTTTATCGGACGTTCTTTTTTGTTCTTTATCAAATTATATTTAAGAGATCTTGAATTTGTTTTATTTAACTTCACGTTGTGTTATTTAAGTAGGCCATGGCCAAATTCCAGTAATTTTTCTTAAAGGAGAAGAATTGTGATGCCATGCTTACCCCTGCGCATTCGAAGAAAGCGAACGTCAAACGTTCGTGCACCTTCGGGCGATTTGAGTATTAAGCGTCGGTTTCCTGACCTGTCTGAATAAACAGGAAGATCAGTTACCTTCCTGACTCTAAACACTCATCTCATGTATCACAACCAAGTGTTTTGTGGTTTGTAAATGATCATTACGTGTTCCACTTAGAAAGAAACAATGAATTTTAACAGACGCGTTCAATTTCCCCTTGTTTAATTGCCCGCTTGCCAAAGCAAGCGTAAACTACGAAATTGTTTGCAATCTTTCATACGCCTTACAACTTTGTTGGCAATCTTCCATACAACAGATCTGATTTAGGCGATACCCAGCTTTAATTGACATAAAACATCCCATTATTTTTGGCCAAATCTAGCATTTCTGGCACGGCGTGGACTAGCTTTCAGGGGTCATCGGGATGCTGGCACGTTTCAGTTAAATGAAGGATAAATAACGTTTTGTATGTCATTTGGAGAATTCTACCAAAAATGCGAATTTTATCAGCTGGAAACCGCAGAATGATATAATCCAGGTGGTCAATAACATCATTCTGCGAAAAAATTGTTGATCGTGTCAACACGTCTATATATTTTACCGTTTTGTGCGATGAAACAACTGACATGTCGAATGTGTGTCAAATTTCATTGTGTGTAAGATTTGCTGAGAATAATAATATTTGTGGAAAGTTCCAGCAGTGTATTTCAGTCACTGACACTACGAGGTTCTGCCGATGTAATTGGTCAAGCATTGGTTGATTTTGGACTTAACACTTCATACGGTAGTGGTGTTGGTTCTCCATCTTCTTTTGAAATCGCGATCCCATTCGCATTCTTCTTAGTTTCAAAGAGTTTCCGCATAACCAGAACCCAGTATTTTATTATCAGCTGAAGTTCATGGCAGTTAGGCGGATTGGCAGGAGAGCCGGGGTTTCGGATAAACGGTAGCAACCGGTTTTGCCGACATTCTTTCGTACACATCCTTGTTCATAGTGCCGATGGAGACGAACCTTTAGGATTTTTGACAACAACTACATATAGCCTGCCAAACCAAATACTTCTTGTGGAGTTTAGGCATTTTTTTTGCCCAGAAATACTCGGTAACGGCGTTTCTTAGCATTGCGGTTTTTTATTTCTTTATTATCGAGATTTTCAGCTTTGGGCTGGCTCATCTCCCGCCGTAGACACTCAAATATCTTTTGGGTATTTTCGAAACTTGTCCGGAGTGAGATTCGAACTCGTGACTTTGGCGTGAGAGGTATTGTTGTTAACTACTACGCCGGGGTCGGCCCCAGCATTGCTGTATAAAAAGCCAGTCCCGGAGGCTGTTGCAAGTCTTAGAACACATAGGTTGCGTTGTCGATTATGGTATAAGTTCTTTTTTTTTGGAAAAAAAATTGGTGTAAAACTCCATAGTCTTTTTGCAGTGAGATTTTGCATGTCACGGTTGCTCAAACTTTTTAACTTTATACGCCTTCATTCCAT
The DNA here is from genome assembly GCA_034211315.2 of Aedes japonicus. Taxonomy (NCBI): domain Eukaryota; kingdom Metazoa; phylum Arthropoda; class Insecta; order Diptera; family Culicidae; genus Aedes; species Aedes japonicus. The sequence continues at coordinate 101,347 of JASCZW010001989.1, forward strand.
GCTGCTGTTTTACTTTTTGCACATATGATTTTCATTTTTCTACTTTGCGAGCCACATTTCGCACAGAAAGGTTGACATTTTTCTCAATATTGGCTACCGCCTTATTGTCCATGTGGCAGGAGCATATTTTTCGATTTGTTTTGCTTCCACACTTCCAATCTACAGTCAAACACTAGTCAAGTAATTTTAACCAAATGCAACAAGAATGATAACTTGTTGTACCACGGAATAAGGCGGATATTTTCTGCTGTCATATAATTGAAACGTTTCCGTGAAATAATTCAAAAACTACACTGAGAGAAAAGTGTCCGAAATTTAACGTGGACAGGATCTAACAAGTTGTGCTTTCTTTTTTTTTCTAAAGAAGCAAACCATCCATCAAACTTTACGAGTGGCTCAACAACATTCTTATTGTCGGTCAAATCGACCGAAAAATGCATTTTTCAAAAGCTATTGTCGGCCGGTCAATTATGGTCATGCCCATCCTCAAGTCCATGCATGCGAAAGGGATATTGCTGAATCTTAAAAGGTGTTTGCCTAAATGAAAAAATCACGAACAAAATGTTAATCGTTTCATATACAACTCACAACAAACAGCATCGTTTTCCTTTTTGAAACCGTAGAAAATTTTTTTCCATTTCTGTCGACCATGTACACACACACACACACACACACACACACACACATGCATAGCGCCAGCAGCAAGCTCCTCCGTAATTATCGGTACATTGAGTTCGTGTCTGGAAAAGCCTTCACCAAATTAAAAGATTCTCATAAAAGAGAAGATTGCTTTTTCACTGGAAAGATTTCTTTCTCCATTTTTATCAAAGCTAAGAGAGCAATATATGAACCTACTGGAGCTTTCGTGTTTCAACTTCGTGCAACCGCCGACATGAACAAGAATCCTGGGGAATCTAATAAGCTCTTTTCTGAACGGCACGCAAACGGCAACAAGCAAAACATTTTCCAATCAACATTCTTTCGGAATGTGACTGGAGAGGAAAACTTGCAAGAGATTTAGAGGGTCTTCGATGCCAAAACAACCGAAAAACACGTCGTACGGGGGGACACGAACGTACGCACTGGCGGAAGCACGTGCTGTTTAATGTATTTCTGCTTGAGTTTTTTTTTTTGTTCTGGTTGAGGGGTGGGGAAGACCCTCCATGGACGAAAGAATAAGCGTCAAGCGTTTAGAACTTGAACGAAGTCCTATACTTTTTCAATCAATTCCCCCCACTGCCTTCTACCTGGCCTGTTTGTGCTCACTCCGCCAACATTCCATTCCCCATTAAGCTTTTAGACGGAAACCAAGGAAGCGTTTTTTTTTTTCTGTGTGTGTGTGTTTGAGTGTGAGTGTACGTTATGTGCGACTCATAGTGTGCTAAGAGGAAATTAAAACTTTTCTTCTCCCATGGTGGAAACTGGAAAACAATCCGCCTTTCTTGTATGGAGGTATGGGTTTGATGCGACAGGAGCGTACTTTCCAATTATCCTCTGTCGTTTTTTTGCTGCAGTATTGCGTTGTTTTCAAGACCACATTTTCTCCCGATAGAGATGTCTTTGTTGGAGCTTAAGTATTCGATGGAAATTGAACCGTTTATTCATCTGATGGCAAGTCGTAGTGATTTTTACCATTACATGAATATAATGTCAATTCTGAATTGCTGGCTCATGATTGGTTGATGTTTGGCGTTTGCTTAGTGCGCTTTTAAAGCGATTTATTTTAAGGATTGCAAATGGCTGGAAAAACTCATGAGGGACTGGTCATTCTGTATTTGAAGACTATTTTCAAACATTTTGAACTTTGAAAGGATTTTGTTTTAAACTTGTTGAAGTAGTTCTGTTCTAAAGTTGGCTGATTTTTAAAAAGTATTTATGTTGAACTTTTAAGAGAATCACGTATCTGTCATTTTCATCTAACGATGTTACTTAGTTCTAAGACATATAGTGAATGTCCGTGGTGAGAGCTCTGACGTTCAGATTTCAAGCATTGAGAGCATTATTTAATTCATTAGTTGACGTTTGCTCTGGTTGTGGAGGGTTTTCAGGAGGTCGATGGCGAGTACAGGGTGCGCAATAAAAACAAATGCAGTAAATTAAAGCGTTCATTTTTGGAAATTCATATTTATGATTTCACTACTTTAATACAAATTCGGTTCCAGTTATTATATAATTTTCCTACAAAACTTCTAATTAGTGGACGCAGAAGGATTTCGATCCCCGGCAATAGAAATATCCTGAATGTTAATATTGTGGTACAAGGGAAGTCTATCTTTGAACATATGCACATACGAAGTACTCGAGTGGATTAAAATCTTTTGATTGTTGGAGATTAAGTATTAAATCTCATGCTGTGCCTCGGCCATATTTAAGTCATTAAGGTTGACGTGGGTTCGATTTAGCTGAAAAACGATATTCTGTTATTTGTTGATGGTGATTCAAACCCCCAAGAAATTCTAAAATAATAATAATAATAAATGTTTACCTTAACAGGATTTATGAGAACAGCAATTATTGGAGGAAATGACTCCAGCGAGTGTTGTATGTATGTATGGTAGCCACCATCCCCTCTAGCCCTTGGCTTGGATGCAGCTCCACTTAATAGCAAGATCAAATTGAGCCACCGATCTGAATTCACAATACCGCTGTATGAAGGGCCAAAAACGGAGGGGTGGACCCGTAAGCAGAGACACTTACACGAAATCCACGGGAAATTAAGAATCTCCTTCCAACGATATGATCCAACAAATCGAATAACACAATTCGCAGTACTCATTAAGCTTTCTACGGGATGGCTTGTTAAGAAGGGCGCGTCACTCTCCCTGAAACTGTTGGAGTAGAACTCGCAGCACCACAATCGAATCGGTAGGATAAGAAATGATACTGTTTGCTCCCTCCTAGACTCAGGCAGTCAATCAAACCATCGTCCAGTTTCAGCTTGAATGATACCCTGGTGCTCTCTCCCAACCCAGTATTTATTATATATATAATCATAATATTCAATTCATGTTGTATGTAATAGAGCAATGAAATATACTAGAATATTTAATTAATATGTCATAGTTGCAATTCGTCATCCTGTTATTTTAAAAATATGATGAAATAATTAAAACAGTATTAATAGGCATATGATAATAACATGAAGCTTGTTGCATCTTTTACAGCTCAATCAGTGGCAGATGAATGTTACTCTGGAATGTGAAGATTATTTTGCAAATAAATAAAACATTAAACATTTGATTATACATTAAAAAATAAAAAAATATGTATGTATTCATGACATATGGATGAACATAAACAGCAGATTTGAAGAGCATTCAATAATTTTATTTATATTCAATGATCTACATTAAAAGAAAAACACCTCTAGATACAGTGCAATAAAATATCTGTACTATCTGGAATCAATTTCCTGTAACCTTGAAGTATTAAATTTTATTATTATTATTATCAATATTATTATTTATTTTTTAATAAATAATTTTATTATGATTATAAAATTATGCAGTGATGATATGATGAAAATAATACGATGTTGTAATGAGATACTAAATAATATACATATTAAAATAAAATGCAGCTGCGAAGTAAGATGATATAAACTCTGAAATGTCAAAAATTTCTAAAGTGATGTAATGAACGACAGTTTATCACCGGGCAGGCTGCAGAATGGCAAAGGAAATTTAAGCTAACAGTAAGCCAAAATAAATTTCATATGATTATGATTACTGCCCAAAAAGGGAAACTTAACAAATCCACACAAAAAAAAAGAAAGAGAAAATAAGGAAGAAAATTTGAATTCTCCGATAACTCTTGAATCCTACTAAGCCCATGGATACTTCTTTATAACTGTGCAATAGAAAATAACGGATCATAAACTATTTTAGTTTTTAAATCATGAAATTTGTTTGGATAAAGAAGGAAAAAAAAGTATAGTAGAATCTGTAGTATGGGCTAAAACCGCATAAATGTGAATCTGAAATAGCTCAAAAAATATTGCGAAAGGGTGTTACAATACAAAATGATAACAAAAATTATATCTGAACTGTCTGCATGTCTGCTGGTTGTGGTCCTGCTGCAATTGTTGACAGGCCCGCACTATCATTGTTACGAAGGAAAAAACAATTTAAGATTACTATACAATAGTTGTAAACTCCATGGATGATCTGAAACTACACACCGTATAAAGAATACAAAATGACTCCAGCGAGTGTTTAATAATAAACTTGAAATTTACAGTGTGTCTCACAATAGGTGTCACCTTTTTTCAGTCTTGGTTTATTTCAGCTGGGTAATTTTAACAGCGGAATTGATTACACCTGTTTTGAGTGTGTTCTTTTGACAGCTTATCGCTGTAGATAGATAAGTAATTTCGTTTGTTTATATTTATCAGCTACCATGGAAGCCATACGGGAGCAAGTTTTAAAATTACATTTGCTAAAGCTTAGACCGTGTCAGATATTCAATAGCTTAAGCGGTTCGGAGTGGGTAAGTGTTTTGTTTTTTGTACCTTAAAACGGTTCAAGGAAACTGGAAATGCCCATATTCAACACAAAGGAGCTGCCAGACGAGCTGCCAGAACGAAGAAAAAGATCAAATGTGTGAAGGAGCCAATAAGACGTAATCCGGCCTTATCTGGTCGTAAATAGAGCAGACAATTTCAAATGTCTCCTGCTTCAATAAACAGGCTCCCTAGACATGATCTGGAATGCAAGCCGCACAAGTAACAATGGGTTCACGGGTTGACGGAGCGTCAAAAGCAAGCCAGGGTCCAATTAAGCAGAAATCTTTCGGATCGGTATGGTGGCTGCGAGATTTTAGTTTCGGATAAAAAGCTCCTCCTCTTTCGGGACAGTTATAATCAGCAAAATGATCGTGTGTATGGCAAAAGTCTTGCCAATATTCCAAAAGATAAACGATTCACGAAAAGGACAACTTCTTTTTCTTATCATAGAACCTAACGTAAAAATTAACATTGAATATTACATCGAGCAGGTTTTCAAGAACCATCTGCTTCCTCATGCTTCAACGCTGTATGGGAATACACCGTATTGTTTTCAACAGGACTCAGTACCTGCTCACAAGGCAAAGAAGACACAAGCGTAGTGTGCGGGAAATTTTCCCGATTTCATTACAAGCGAACAATGGCCTGCATCTTCACTGGATCTCAACTCACTTGACTACTTTGTTTGAGGTTATACGCTTCAACATATAGGACCTACGAAAGGGCTTACTTTAAGTCGATTCAAGAATTATTTGGTTGCTATTAGGGACCGAATTCCTCAGGAAATCGTGCGTGCCAGCTGCGATGGGTTTACAAACCGTTTGCGCAAAGTTATAAAGCATAACGGTGAGAGATTCGAATTTGATTAATATGGTTTATTTCTATTACATGTATCTTTCAAATGAAGAATAAATGCTATGGTTTGATTGATTTGTTTTCCTGTGATCTCATTTTGTTTTAGTGACACCTATTGTTAGACACCCTGTATGCTCAAAATGACATTCTTGGTTTTCTGGGAGGAAATAAACCTTTCTGTTTGCGAACGAGTGGATCATTTAAATGTTTAAATTCTATAATCGTGGTGGGAATTGCCAGCTTAAGTTTGCTCAAAAACGCTAAACGTAAACACTCAAAATGTCTGAGAATTTACTCCTTTTATTGATGATAGCGTGAAGCCATGTACAAATCGTACACTATTAGATTTTTTTTTACAGAAATCTTAAAAACATTTCCGAATTCTCAACAGCTTAACGTTCGGTAACTGTTTTAACGGATTTCGGTAAAATTTAACATTTTCCCGGAATTTATAAAATTTTACCAAAATCCGTTGAACCGGATTACCGAACGTTCAGCTGTTGAAAATTTGGTAGAGTTGGTGTTTAAATTGGTGAAGGTCCAAAATCGTAGTTGATAGCAGTATTGAGTTGAGCATAGGCTAGAAACACTTATTTTGGCCATACTGGTGTTTAATAATCAATTCTAAAAATGTTTGGTCAATTAGACTGTTTTTTTTTAATTTATACTACATTTCAGATATTCTCCCAAACAATTAGCAATCAATTTAAGACAATGAGTAATCAATTTCAGAACAATGAGTTATCAATTTCATTCGATTACTTTTGTAGAATACAATTTATCCCCGGCGTAGTGGTTAATATCCATATTCTCTCACGTGAAAGTCACGAGTTCAAATCTCATCCCCGGTCACGTTATGAAAATATCTAAAGAGGTGTTTAAGTGACTATGACGGGAGATGAACTAGCCCAAGGCTGAAAACGCCAGTTTTATCTGTAGAATTCTAAACGTTATTGACATTGTCATTCTGTTGCAACTTCCACAACCCGGTACAACCATAGACTAACTCTAAGACCAGTAGGTCCCGAACAAATACGATTTTTTCTTGGCACAGTCAGTACTAGCACATCGGTCCTAAGCTTAATAATGCGCCCCTAATAATGAACTCACACGAACACACTCTCAAATATTCAGCCAAAATAACACAGCAAATCAAAACAAAGGCGCAAAGATGTACAGCAAGGTGCTGGCTTCAAGGTGTACTTCGGATCAAGGGGTTCTACAACAGTGAACCAATTTCAAATCGCTAGTTGCATATTGATTGTTGGTACAACTACTGCATTACAACTGAAATCTGCTACACACAAAATGACTTTTCGTCTTCTTACGTATCAATTCACACAGATAAAATTGAGCGCGTCATCAAATCTGTCTTCTGATTCATGAAAGAGCAAATGAAAATACAACGCATGAGCAAAAGATAATACTAGGGTGGTCTGACCGATAATACCGGTATTACCGGTCAATTTTTAGTACCGAAAATACCAGTATTAGAGACGGAAAAATACCGGTATTTTTGGTATTTCAAATTTTCTTGTCAATATAAAAAATCTCGAATAGTTTTCACTTACATATATCAGCTAGTCTCACCGTGCAACAAACACATACAACAATTGAATGCGCACACGAATGAACCTTTGCAAAAGTAAACATCATTGAGTTTTACACCAATCTAACATATCCTCGCAAAATGAATCGGATGAATTTCTTTTGATAGGTGTCCGTGGTTTGTTTATTTGAGGGAAGTTCATCTGTTTGAATCTGAAAACAAACAAACCACGAATATCTGTCAAAACTGAATTCCATTCATCAGGATGAACCACACGTTCACCAGTGACGTCATCTTGCAAAATTCTATTGACGACGTTCACGCTACTGCAAAAATCGATCATCATCGTCATTAATCATTCTGGTTGCTTCATTCTCTTAGCCATCTGTCAAATAGCCAATGATTTTTTTTCAATGAACATTGTTTACATCGTTCAAGTCACAGCAAAAAAATTATCATTGAATTTGAAGATTATTAAAAATTATTTCGGTATGTCCGCTGTGTCCGTGTGGTTTTATTTTCTACATGGAAAGCAAAACTGTGGCGTAGCCAAGTGCGTGAAGTGTTCAAAAGTAATGAGGTGTGAAGACTCCAGCACAAACGGAATGAAAACACATCATAAAGGATTGCACAACATTATCCTGAAACGTACTGCTTCGCCAGATGGGGCTGGTGATCAGCCGCCAAACATCAACTTCAACCACAGTTCCAAGAAGAGGTAGAACAATCACGCAATATTGTCCATCGACGCTCTCCCCTTTTGAAACTGCTCTATCCCGAATGGCTTCGAAGGACGGCATATAAAGGGTGTATTCGATAAAAATGGGACACACATATATACTCATCAAAATTAAACTGATTATCGGATTTTCTTGAAAGTTTCAGGGAATGAAGAACTACTAATGAGTTTTGATTTACAACATTTGTTTTATTCAATTTCGTCTCCCATCCCGAATGCCCGCACCTTCCTTTTCACTCCACCCATCAAATTTTGTACAACCGATTTTCCCAGTGTTTTTGTTGTTTTTACCCAAATTTTCTTCAATTCTAGCTCTGTTTTTATAGTTTTGGGATGTTTGCAAAGTTCCGTTTTCATAATTGCCCAGAATTTTTCAATTGGACGAAGTTCCGGTGAATTTGGTGGGTTCATATCCTTTGGCACAAAATTGACTCCGTTGGCTCGGTACCACTCCAATACGTTTCGAGCGTAGTGGCAGGATGCTAGATCAGGCCAAAACAGAGTTGATCCTTTGTGCTTCTTAATGAATGGCAAGAGACGCTTCTTAAGGCACTCTTCCGTGTAAATCGCACCGTTTATTGTTCCGGAAGTGATGAAGGGAGCACTTATTTCACCACATCCGCAAATCGCCTGCCAGATTAGAAACTTCTTTGCAAATTTCGATAGTTTCTTCTTTCGAACATCCTCCGGAACATCGAACTTCGACTTGGCAACGAAATATTCTTGCCCAGGAAGTTGACGGAAGTCGGCCTTCACGTATGTTTCGTCATCCATCACGATGCAACCGGATTTGGTGAGCAGCTTCGTGTAAAGTTTCCGGGCGCGGGTTTTCGCAGTGATGTTTTGTTTTTCATTCCGGTTCAGGGCTTTTTGCACTTTGTAAACATGTAACCCAGCACGATTCATGGTTTTCTGCACAAAACCGACTGACACCTTAGACTTTTTAGCGACATCTCGAATTGACATGTTTGGACGGTTCTTGAATTGTTGTACGACTTTCCTGGCCATTTTACTGTCCATTGGACCACTTTTACGACCACTCCCTTCCTTCCTTTGGACACTCAGACGCTCCTTGAAGGTTCTTATTACACGAGACACAGTTGTATTTGCAATTCCAAGCCTTTTAGCAATCCACCGGTGGGACGCCGCTGGATTTTGATTGTGAGTGCACAAAATTTTCTCACGGACAATTTCTTGTTTCGACGACATGACTGGAACTACTGAATGTTTAACTATGAAACTTGGCAGATGTAAATAATACACTATGGATAAGATCTACTCAAATTTCTAGGTTTTTTACTCATACGATTCAAAAGTTACAGAAGATTTTCTGTGTGCCATTTTTATCGAATACACCCTTTACGTCAATCAATGCTTGAAAAAATAGCTGTTGGCGCTGATTAGTCATCATAACAATTCTGTAAAATTCTGGCCCGACCTTGCTTAATGTCATTACATTAAGCTGACCATGGGCTGGTACATATCGTAAAAAGGTAACAATTGCACTTAAGCACATGACTCCTCTAAATTGCCCTGAAATTCGTCCCATCGAACGATTTTGGGCTCTGGCAAGGAAGAACCTTCGTTAACATGTTCAGCCAGCTGGAAATGTTCAAAAGGGATTGAACATGAGCATCTTAAATCGTTGATAATCAATTTGTGCAGAATCTTATGGAGAACTTTAAAGGAAAAGTTCGAGAACTTGGTTGAAAAGTAATATGAATTCTTTCATGAACTGTTGATGTACAATGTGGAGAAACCATATGTTAAAATCTAAGTTGAAATAAATAAAAATACACATGTTTTTAACGAATGGAACGTGTGCCCTGTCCAAAGTGAAGGCCGTTCACACCAAAATTCGGACAAAGTATTTATCCTGTTTCTCAGTCAAATCACTACGAAATGCAATGAAATTTGTTATGCACATAACCAATACATAGACAAACGTGAATCACGCACGTTGTTTACAAAAGCGCATTCTGTATTCAAGATGGCGCTGTCTGAACTAAGTGTGCCAAAATCAACTGTTGCAGATGTGATTAAACGTTATAAAGAGGGTATTACTGTCGAGAGAAAAGCTGGAAGTGGTGGTGAACATGGACAACGCAACACAAAGAAAGAAAATAGAGTCTTTGCTGTTTTTCAGGCAAACCAGAAGGTGTCAACACGGACAGTTGTGAAAAAAGTGCAAATGTCAACCGGTTTTGTGCGAAAAGTGACGTCTAAGGCTGGATTGAGATCATTCAAAGCTCAAACATACCCAGATCGAAATGCAAAGCAACAAAAATCGGTGAAAACACGCTTCAGAAAGCTTTATGAACCTCTCACAAAATTTCACTGTGTTGTCATAGATGACGAAACATACTGCTTAAAAAAATTATAATATCTCTTGGGGACGGAATTTTACACTGCAACTAGCCGGAAAGATGCCCCTGAACATATTAAATGGGAGTATAAAGCCAAATTCTCTGAAAAATATCTGGCAAGCAATATGTTCTTGTGGGTTAAAATCTCAGATTTTCGTAACCACACGTACCGTAAACGCTCAAAACCGACAAGAATGCCTCAAAAAGCGGCTCTCACCTTTTCTGAGAAAACATGCGACTCAATTCTTGTTCTGGCCAGATTTGGCCAGTTGTATTTGCGCTAAAATACAATCACTTGGTCTGAGCAAAATAACGTTATTTACGTTCCCAAGGATGGTAATCCACCAAATTGTCCTCAGCTCCGCCCGATTAAAACATACTGGTCAATGGTCAAGGGAGCTGGAGACGTATCAAAGATCCAAGAATTTCGTTCTAAGTGGCTTACTGCTTCGAAGTAATTTGACAAGGACACCTTGCAAAGAATGATGAAAGAAGTGAATGAGGAAGTGCGTGCAACAGCTTATGGAAATAAATCTATATAAATCTGTATGAAGTTGTGTTGAGTATCACATTTATCTATAAAATGAAATAATTAATATGAATCGAAAACATGCTTTTGTTTTTCTAAAATATTTTTTGTATGTCCGAATTTTGGTGTGAACGGTATTCAGGTACGATTGTTTCTCTCTGCTGGTACCGTTATCGGTGATCCCCAATGAGCTCAGATACACTAATTCGTCTACCGCCTCGATTCCATCCCCGCCAATCTGAAGCCCTTGTGGAAGGCTGACATTGTTTTCTCGGTAGCCTCTTCTTTAAATGTACTTTGTTTTCAACGCATTCATCATAAACCAAATCCTAATTGATTCAACCTGAAGTCTGAAATACGTTCTGCCATTGTCTCAAAGTTACGTGCTACGATATCAATGTCGTCAGTGAAATCAAAAAGGAGTAGAGACTTCCTGAAGATCGTGACACTCGTGTCTATCTCCGCTCTTCGAATTACACCCTCCAATGCAATGTTATATAGCAAACATGACAATCACCTTGCCGTAACCCTCTTGGAGATTCGAAGGAACTCGTGAGTGTCTCTGCGACTCGGACGACATACATTTATTCATCGTTGCTTTGACCAACCGTTGCGTTTTTGGGACTGGATAAGGTTCTTATGGTGGTTTGAGACCCCTCCCTTCTCTTGAAAGGGATGCTCCCAAACAAATTAATCACAAATTTCTGCATATCTCGAGAACTAAGCAAGCAAATTGAACTAAATTTCGCAAATGGAGGTTTTTGAAGTTAATGATTGTTTCTAAGGTGAATAAAGACTGTATTCGATGAAATTTGGACACACAAAATAGGTCACCAAAAATTTTCCTTGAGCCCGATTCTTTTCAAACTTTCTGGAAATAAAGTACTACTAAATGGTTAAGTTTTGACATCATTGGTTTATTGAACCTCTTCTCCCAACCCAAATGCCCGCACCCTTGCCTTGACCCCTTTCATCAAATTTTGAGCAATGATAGGACCGACTTACTTACTTACTTTTAACCAAACTTTCTTTAGTTCAAGTATCAGTTTTGAAGTTTTAACGAGCTTTGCCTTCATGATTGCCCAAATTTTTTCAATTGGGCGAAGTTCCGGAGTGTTTGGAGTGTTTTATCTTTGTACCAGTCTAAGACGGGCCGGGCATAGTGGCAAGATGCCAAATCCGGCCAAAACAGTGTCGGGACATCGTGAGATCTCAAGAAGGGAAGAAGTCGTTTTTGGAGGCATTCGTCCTTGTAGATTTGTCCGTTGACGGTCCCAGAGGTGATGAAGAGCTGACTCATTCTGCCACATCCGTAGATCACTTGCCAAACAAGGAATTTTTAGGTGAATTTCGACAGTTTCTTCTTCCGTAAATTCTCCGGAACGGTCAACTTAGAGGTGGCGACGTAATGCTCCTGTTCTGGCATTTGTTTGGTGTCGGTTTTAATGTAGTTCTCATCGTCCATCACAATGCAGAACGGTTTTGTGAGCCACTCCCTGTACAGTTTTCATGCACGAGTTTTGGCCACCGAGTTCTGTTTATCGCTCCGGTTTGGTGCCTTCTGGACCTTGTACACATGTAATCCAGAACGTTTCATTGTTTTCTGCACAAAACAAACTGAAACTTTCGCCTTTTTCGCAACATCCCTAATCGAAATGTTGGGATAACGCTTAAATTGGTTCAATACCATCCTGGCCTTCTCCGGATTGGATGTGCCACGTTTTTTGCCACTACCATTTTTCCGCTTGGTTGTCTTACGGTCCTTGAACGTTTTGATCACATGACATACGGTTGAATGTGCGATTCCGAGCTGTTTTCCGATCCGTTTGGGTTTTCGAAGTGAGTGCCCAAAATTTGTTGGCGCACTATTTCTTCATTCGAAGCCATCACTGAAATCACTCGACCGATTTTCACGAAACTCATTACACAATTGACACAACACAATGAAATACTTTCAGTTAAAATTTCAATAATTTTTACCCACACGCTAAAAAGCTACGGAAAAATTGCGTGTGTCCAAATTTCATCGAATACAGTCTTTAGAGGCACCCCCTTTTTTAAAAAGAGGGGGTTCCCAACAAATGAAACACAAATTTCTGCATAACTAATCAAGCAAATAGAACCAAATTTCGCAGGTGGAAGCTTTTGAAGGCAAAAAATGTTTCTATGGTGGTTCAAGACCCCTCCCTTTCATTAAGGGGCAGTCTATCATACAAATGAATCACAAATTCTATCTAAAACTATCCAATAACAGAACAGTGATCGAAAAAAAATGATTTACTTCTTGCTACGTCCAAAACCGATGCGTTTATTCTCGTATCATCTTAGTATAAGCAGCGGAGGATGTGAGTGCAGACTTGCAAAGTTTGTTAAATGTGTATACAAGAAGTGCGAAACGTGTTATCATAACTAGTACTATTACTTAGGAATTCAGTTAGGACAACCGATATCTCCGTGTTGCATCATGAATGAAGTAATTTAACTCAATTGATAACACTTAATACCTATAATTTGCCATCAATGTTCCCAGAGCGTAATATACTTGAGCTGATAGTCATTCATTATTGACAAACTCCTCTTCCACCTACCCATTCATCCTTCGACACTGACTGGAGGCTAAGTCCTCCGGGAAAAATAAAGATTATAGTTATTAATTCCTGTGCAGCATTGAGTTTATACATGTAGCCATAAACTGATAATCCATGCTAAGCTGTATATAGTTACAAGCACAGAGCGTTTGTGACATGGTTCTACTTAAGTCGCTATATTTATAGTCACGTGCATTGCAAATGCAAGGTCCGATCTGATTGTCACTAAAATCAATCTTAAGGTATTAAAAATGTTACAGTCGTTCCAATATTACTCCTTTGCCAAGATTATAATACTTCGCCTATCATTCCTACTGCTGCTGCTAGATTGGCAAGATTTGACAGCAAAATTTCCCTGAGATGTCGAAACCTATCCACCAGACTATGAATATATAGACTAGAGGACCTAGAGCCGTGAGGAATGGATGGCGCGCAGAACATTCATCTTCTTAGTCGAGCGCTTAGTCCCCCCCGGAAGATAATGTGAACTACCAGTCAGTGGTGCGAGCCAGTGGTGCTGCAGTAGTGTGGCGAGCTACAGGATCACGATCGTTGAGGCCAGCTAACACTTTGCTTTATCCAAGCGGGTGTAATTGAGTGCATTTACTCATGAATTATCACCCGAGCGACGAGGATGAAGCCGCCGTCTGACTATGTCTACTTCGACGACGAACTTTGCGTCCTCTTCGGAGCGTATATCATGCAGCCGTCGTCATCGCAACGCAAAACAGTAGGAATAATCCCATCGTGAGTTGCTCGGAAAATAGCCGGAGATAAATTATTAAATCAGATTATTTATAATTGTACGGCATTATTTATTAGCGCTGATGGGCTTCCCGGGCAAGTGGCATGTGCAGATATTCACAGCTCATGAAGTGGAAAATAGGAGGTTTTTCTATTGGCGAATCCAACGGGTAAATAAAATAGAATCAACGATAATGGTCTTCCCACTTTTACTCAAAGAACAATAATGTTTTAGGAACACAAAACTATGAACAAAGTGATACTCAAAGACATCATAAATGCTGTTGCTGCCCAACTTTCCTGAAAACTTACTTCTTTGGCGAGCTTCTCATTGTTAGTGCCTAAAAGCTTCCCCTTTCATCCTTGATTCATCGCATCTACGTCAGGAGGTTTGGGGGTGGAAACATAATAACTTTACGTCAACCTACCAGTTTGATGGTTTCCCTGTGTCATTCTGCGGGGATATAGTCCATAAAACTGTAGTTAACATATGTGTCTATTTTGGTCATGGAAAAGTTTATTCGTTCGAATGCTGGCGGGAGTCGATTTTGGGTTGATCGTGGAAATGATACATTGTCATAAATATAATCCATTGCATAATCTATATTTATAGACGCCGTCGCCGTGCGTCGTCTTGGCCGGTTTGCGAACTATAACAAAAAAAATATTATGCTGTCTCGCGCGGATCGTAATATTGCTTTCAGGAAAATTAATGTCGAATCTATTTTCCGATGGCTGAGTTGAGTATGATGGAATTAGTTGGAATAATGTCTGAAGTTTTCGTGCCATTACTTTGTACTGAAAGACGGGGCACGTTTCTTACGCTTCTGACAAAGAAGGGTAAAGCGAACGCTTGAAAATCCTACCATACGACTCGGCTCGAAGAGAACGAAAAATTTCTGTATGGTTTAGTGTGTGAATTAGCCTGATGAAAATTTTCAAAATCATGTTCAAGAATGCTTGAGGTCATTATGTACTTACTAACCTCCCAAAATTTGAACCCATTAAATATGTGTCATAACATTAGCAACAAATGGCAACAACTTTGTTTGCATCATGTTGATCAATTTATTCTAGAACAGGTAAGACTTTAATAATCAATTTATAGATATACACTTGAGGGAGATTTACGTTTTCCCACATTTTTTTTAGCAAGCCTCATTATGCAATGAGAAAAAATCATGAATTTTAACAGGAGCGTAAAATTTCCCCTCGATTAATTCCAAGCGAAATTAGGCATAAACAACGAAATTGTTTGCAATCTTTCTGCGCCGTACAAAAATGTTTGGAATCTTTCATACAACAGACTAGATTCAGGCGTTATCTGGCTTAAATTTACATGAAATGTCCCATTATGTTTTGCCCTTTATGTGCATTGGATAACGCAGAAAATTCAATGTTTCTTTTTATCTGTGTGTGAAAAGACGAACAAACTGGTGGTAGTCAATTGGATCTCGCTTTCTACGTGGAGAAAGAAATTAATTTTCAAATTACAGAGGTAAACAATATGAATGTTTTTTTTTATTCAACAAACCTCAGTATGAATCCTAGAGGGTTTGAGCTGGTTAGTGGAATACCTGTAACTAGAAATTAAAAGAAAAATTAGTATTTTCCATTTAATTCCAACTACCTTTGCTTATTTTGACAGATACGCGTAATTCGTCTACAATGTGCAGACTTCTTCAGTGTCTCGTACTAATAAGTCGAGTTATTAGTACGAGACACTGAAGAAGTCAGCACATTCTAGACGAAATACGCGAATCTGTCAAAATAAGCAAAGGTAGTTGGAATTAAATGGAAAATACTATTTTTTCTTTTAATTTCTAGTTAAACCTCAGTATGTTTGATAATGTTTATCAAAACGTACCCAGATGTAACCAGATATTATTTTAATAAATTTGTTTACGTTTTTACTATTCATTTGGTGTAACTGATTAGTATAGGTACTCACATACAATTTTGTACATCCAAAACGAATTTTAGTATCAGATTTAAACGTTCTTACCTGGAAAGAAAGAGAAAGAAATGTTGTATGTTAATTTGATGAGATACTTCATTTAAATTCTTTACTCTGTCAATGTTAAACTTCTATAAAGTAGAAATTATGGTCAATAAGTTTAACGTATGATATGGTAAAGAATGCAATTATGATTCATTATACATTCCAAGTTAATTTTACGAACGTTATCAGATTTTTACTACGAATGAAAAATTTACTGTCTCAATGCACACTGATCCAGAATGCCATAAATAAATGGACATAAATAATGGGCGAAAATGTATATTTCAAAATGGCAACCATTAAAGGGTGTTTCTATCAAAATTTGGTCAAACAGTAATTTGTGTGAGTCGGTCAGGAGAAATATTTAGCTAAGCTTCCTTTTTACCGAATGTGAATTGCCGGGTCTTTCATGCAACACCTGCCATAAGATTTTGTACAGTCTCCTTGTCCACTTTATTCGCCGCGGAACGTCAGTTTGCCTTGAACTGTTTCTCGCTCACAACAGCCTCTTGAGTCTTCTTAAGGTTCCGCTTGACAATGGCCCAATATTGTTCGATTGGGCGGAGCTTGTCCTTGGGCACCACTTGAACGTTGTTGGCAGCATACCACTCCATAGCCTTATTTCCGTAATGGCAAGATGCCAAATCCGGCCAAACTAGAACGGAACAATTGTGTCGCTTCAGAAATCCAAGATGGCCTCTATAGGTGTTAGATAAATTATGTTTTTATTGCGTGAAGTACGTTACCAATTATATTGTTTTGAAATTGAAATATCCTTCTTATCAACATGAAACCCAATGATTAAAAACCTCCGGTTCTAGCAGAAATTCCTGTCCGCTCCTAGGGTTTCATGTAGATATAGTCTGCTCACGTTAAATTTCGAGCGCTTTTTTTTCAGTGTAGATTTTGAATTATTTCACGGATCGCAGAAACGTTTCACTTATATGTCAGCTGAAACTATTCATTTTATTTCGTGGTACAACATGTTTATATTATTTTTTCATTCAGTAAAATGGCGTCGCATCAAGTGGAAGTGAGCAAACGTATTTTGTACGAACGGCAGCAAAATCCAAATTTATCGGTACACGATCTTGCTAAGACATTATAACCAACAATCAATATGCAACTAGCGATTTGAAATTGGTTCACTGTTGTAGAACCCCTTGGTTCGAAGTACACCTTGAAACCAGCAAGGTTTTGATTTGCTGTGTTATTTTGACAGAATATTTGAGAGTGTATTCGTGTGAATTAATTATTAGGGGTGCATTATTAAGCTTGAGACCGAGCTTGGGACCGATGTGCTAGTACTGACTGAGCCAAGAAAAAAATCGTTTTTGTATCGGACCCAGGGTTCAACATTATTGACGCATAAAAAGGAAAATGAACTTCCTACGCAATCGTTTTGAATCAAGCAAGATCATTTTCATGTATTCCGTTTTGGTTCTTGCTATCGAGTCACGATGAATATTTTTCATGTCAAACATGGCTTGTCTGTCGGTCTTTTTCGTTCTTATTGTTCATCAGTTCATTTGATTTCAAGCACATACTTGCGTCAGTTGACGAAATGAACTACTCGAAACATGCTTCCTTTGATTGTTGTTTTGTTTTCACTTCAATTCGTTGCTGAATCGACTCAATCGACTATAGTCACGCGTCGCGTCGTTGGGTATTTCTTCGTTCCCACTATAAGTTTGTTACGGAAAATCGGCGAGAAAAGACGAAGTAATCCAGCTGATAGCAAATGGCAAGCGGAAAAGGATGCTGAATTGCAAGAGCCCGGAGCGTCAACGTCAAAAAATCAACAAATGAGGGAAAAAAGATGTCGTGATGGTGTTATGCTAGCGGAAAAAGCCGTGAAATTTATCCTATGGGATTGTGCTAAAGCGATCTGCAACATAAATAGCGGAAGTGGGTGTATCCACGTCCAAAAACAGATGGAAAAAAATAATTTTATCAGACATTTTCGAAACATTCATACGGAAAGGAAAGAGCCATTGCGGAATTATTCCAAAAGGCAGAAGAAACGTCAGCCAAAAAGCCATGGGTTCCAGCCAAGGACCATGCTCCATTGACAAACAACTTATTATGAAGCTTCAGTAAACCTGGTCGCAAACCATAATCTTCCGGTATCCTACATGTAGTGGGATCCGAATGCATCTTTTCTATGATCCGATTACTGCAGCGGTAGGCATGTCTATGAATACCCGGATATTGAAAGGCCACGTGACGGTTAGTGCAGAAATGATTAGAGATGCGATTTTCAATGAGTTGAAGGTAAAATTGATTTGGTTAAAAATCAATTCCGCTTCACGCTACAACAGGCACGTTCTGGGAATTTTGGCCAGATTTGCAAGCAGCGATAAAATTGTTAAATCAAGTTTGTTTTTGCGTATATGCTTCAAATTAGCTGGATTCTGATTATGCCAAAGAATGTACACCTATGTTTCTGCAAATAAGAAGGGGCATTTAACATTTTGTTGCTAGCAAAATGTTGGCCTTATTACAAGAAACAACTGTGTAGACCAGAGTTTTTTTTTCAAATTAAAAAATTCAATTTTTGACCACTGTGCAACGGTGGCTAATAATAAATGCAGGGTTTTTTTTTTCATTAGGGCAGAATTGAAACAATTGCTTCTTCCGTAAATCACTCATGATATAAATTCTATCCATGTAAACCACCAATTCTATCGAATAGGAGGGCTCTTGCTCTACGTTCTTCTTTATGTGAACAAAGACATCAGTGTCGTTTAGTGCTAATGCCTTTGTTCAGTGCACTATACACAGATAAAAAGAAACATTGAATATTCTGCGTTATCTAATGCACATAAGGGGAATGCCTTATTTGGCAGAAAATAATGGGATATTTCATGTGAATTTAAGAATTTATGTTGTATGAATGTGTTGAGTAATCATGGAGTTTTCCAACCGATAGTGCAATATCCTGTTAAATTAGGATATATGGCATCCCTGATTTTATAGAAGAAAAATGTTTACAATTCTGGATTAAAAATATAAAAGGGCCTATCAACATTTGTAAACAAAAACTTCTGAGCCTAGTTCCTCGCAAAGCGCAGGCCACCCACACAAACCAATGCCATCTTCATGTAGGGGAAAGTTTCCTCTACACGACGATTTTGTAGGTTTGCGTGTATAGCCAACGGCGTATTTGTTTAAGTATTTGTTTACAAATGTTGGTAGGCCCTTTTCTATTGTTGATCCAGAATTCAACGAACTGTTGTCTGCTACGACAAACATTTTTATCTCGGAAGTTGGAAGATGATGGCTCTGTTGGATTTCAGTGACCCATTTCAGAATGCCTGGTTACTCACGTCCATTTCAAGGTCACTTTCACTTACAAAAAGCCTCGCATAAACACAGTACAAACATTAAATAGAAATTAGTACTGTGCACACGCTTTCTTCATCAAAGCATATTGTTTTGAAGATAGCATTTAGCAGTATCGTTCGAATTTAGTTATAATCAGTAAGATCTTACCAGTATTGGTTGCTGATGTTCAGTCTTCATTTAAACGGCTTCCCTGTGATGCATTTATGTGTCTACAGAAGTACCACTCCGCTATTCGGCAATTTTTTTCACAATATCAAAAGCAAAATACCTGTGCAAAGAAGAAAAATAACGTCACAGCTCTCCCTCTATACACCACGTGCAAATTAATGCCAACCACTCACCCCTAGGATATATTGCATCAGTGGTGATGTATTGAAAAGCAAAACAAACAGCGTGAATTCGATTCATTCTACCTACTTCATTGCAATACGGGGGTTACTTCATTTAACTGTGCAAAATGAACTGAGCACGAATGAAGCAAAAACAAACAGCATGAAAACAGATCGAAAGTGTTTCTATAGATGTTGATATGGGATATGCTCGAAAAGACAGAGCATGATTTTCGTTTGATATTGATGGTCAACAGCTTCATCGTCGCTTGACTATTATCAATTGACGATGACTTTGCCGGGCCCTGTGGTTGGGTTGGGACCTACTGGTCTTAGAGTTAGTCTGTGCTATAACTACCGAAAAGTACTGTATTTTATGTTTGCAAATCATTTGACCAGCGCTTGTCTGAAGATCGGAAGGTTGGAAGTGGAAGAAATCGAAAAGAATGCTTCGGACAAATGGACAATCTTTCTGTGCAAAATGTGGTTCGCAAAGTTGGGAAGTCAAAATCGTACGTGCGAAAAGTGAAACAGAGGCAAGGATTGAAGGCGTACAAAGTGAAAAAGGTGCCCAACTGTGATGACAAGCAAAATTATGGAAATTTTAAAGCACTTTGCATGGATTAAGCAAGGTCTACGGAATCCTGATAAAACCAAAATACTTGGAATTTATTCAACTGATTTATGAAAAAGTCTTATATTTTTGCTATTCTAAATTTTTCTATGTTTATAAACTAAGCTCGCGAATTGAGTTTGACCGGAAACACAAATTTTCTGATATCATGTCTAATTTCAAGATATAACGTTTGCATTAAAAAAAAGAACTTTTTTCGGATGGTGATAAAAAAAAACTAAGACAGATAATTGCTTTTGATAAATTTCCTATAGAAGGTAGTTATTTAAGTTTACTTTCAAAAAAATTCTACGCCCTTGCGAACAGCCTTTCGGCAGTTAATCGGAACATTCGCCATGGCGCCATGGCGGACGAAAACATGTGTGTAGGCATGTTTTTGAGTTCTTTCTTCGTTTTATTTATCAATTCCTCCTCAGTTTTCACGACGAAATCGTTGGAGTAGTTCTTACGATTCAGGTCGTTGGGCGGGTTCACCGACTTGGGCAGCACATCGATATTCAGCCGCTCCATCTCCTTCAACGATCGCTTCGAGTAGTGGACCGACACCAGATCCGGTCAGAACACCGCGTCTTCTCCCTTATAGTATTTCTTGATGAAGGACGCAACTTCCGGCAGGCATTTCGTACTTTAAATTTCGCCGTTCACCGGCCAACCCGGAGTGAAAGAAGAGCGGCTTTGACATCCCGTTCTCGCTGATTGTCAGCCACAGCAGCACCTTCTTGGGGAACTTGGTGTGTGAAATGTACTTCACCTCGGAGCTCACTTCCTTCGTGGGGGAAGTAAAATACGATGTGCCCTGCAAGTCGTTGCCATCCACGGTGATATAGGTCTCGTCGTCCATCACCACCGCCACGTCGCGATTTGCCGGGCAAATCGAGTTGACCATCTTATTCAGCCGCTGCCGCTGTGTCATTGCCTGCAGCTCCAGTGAACCAGTGGACGCGACTTCCGCTTCCTGGCGTGTATGTTCGTGTTTGCCAGGTACTTTTTCACTGTTTGGCCGGTTGAACCGACCTCACGGCCAAGCGCACGCAGCGATGTAGCCACTTTTCCCTCGGTCTTTCTCTTCAGCATCTTTGGGAGCTTCTTGTCGCTCAGCCGTCGTCGGCCGTCCGGAACCGGGCTTTCTATCGATGCTCTGATTGTTGTCTTATAGTGCCAAGATGTTATAGATGCTGGAACGGGCGTATCCGGCGTCTACAAAGTGCCGCACGATGTCCGTTTTAGACGCGACGGGGTATCGTTCTTTGAACGCGCACACTTCTGAACGGAGTTGCTTTACTGTTTTTGCCGTCACGGTTAGAGTTCGCCTGGTAGAGCTGTTAAATTTTGTCTGCTGACTTCTGGGTTACTATGATTGATGCTGCATGGATAGTTTCGTAAGTGCGGGTAAAGGTAAACCCAAAAAAAATCGGCAATTTTTGTCCAGTTTTTTCAACGCAATCGTTAGTCGAAGTTTTCTCTCGAAAAACCGTATATGAGGGATTAGTTTGAAGGCTTACTGTTCTTAACTGAGTTTTGAATAAAACCTCAATAATTAAATAAACTCTGATTAGAAAACAAAGCACACACTGGAAAGGGTAGTTGAGTGTTAAAACATAAACAAGTTTCCATCTCGATTTGCTCAACATTTGGTAATTACGAGTGAAATTTTGGTGGTATGAAATTATGGTGTTTGGGTTAGGGAATTCAAGACATGACTGCATTTTTCTAAAAGCTTCGATTATTGTGCATTGAAATTTAAGCTTATGTCGATCGAATAGTACATAAATCAAGTCATAGAAAGTTATTGACATTCAACATATCACTCATCACGCGTTCACCCAACCTATACTATACAGGGTGTCTCACAATAGGTGTCAAAACAAAATAGGAGTACAGCAATACAAATCAACCAAAACATAACATTTTTTTTTATTTGAGAGATAAATGTTATAGAAATAAACCATATTAATGAAATTCGAATCTCTTGCCCTTTTCCTTGATAACTTTGCGCAAACGCTTTGTAAACCTATCGCAGTTGGCACTCACGATTTCCTGAGGAACTTGGTCCCAAATATCAACCAAATGATTCTCGAATCGATTTAAAGTAAGCCCTTTCGTAGGGCCAATTGATGAAGCATATAACCTCGAACAACAGGCAATTCTTCGCTTGTGATGAAATCTGGCTAATTTTCCGTGTAGCACGATTGTGTCTTCTTTGTATTATGAGCTTGAGCTGAATCCTGTTGGAAACAGTATTGTGTATTCCCACCCTGGACCCTGGCTTGCTTTTGACGCGTGAAGCCGTTGTTTCTTGTACGACTCGTATTCCAGATCTTGTCCGAGGAGCCTGTTCATTAAAGCAGGGGACATTTGAAATTTTTTGCTCATTTACGGCCAGATAGGCCGGATTACGTCTTATTCGCTCCCACACTTATTTGATATTTGTCTTCGTTCTGACAGTTCCTTTGTGTTGAATATGGACATTTCCAGGCTATTGCATATCTGACACGGTCTAAGCTTCCGCAAATGTAATTTTAAAGCTTGCTCCCGTATGGCTTTCACGGTAGCTGATAAATATAAACAAACGATAAGCTGTCAAAAAAATACATCAAAACAGGTATAATCAATTCCTCTGTTAAAATTACCCAGCTGAAATAAAGGTGACACCTACACACTTTTTAAGTATAGAGTCGGGTCTCCTAAAGTACGGTACAACAAACCTAATATCTTGGCTGTCTTGTATCCGATTTCGCAAATTTTTGATAAGTAATAAGCTTATAATAAATCCTCGCTCCTAAAAATATAGTGATTAGCATAGAGGGCAACACCCAACTCCCTCCTCACATTATCGATCCGTTCCGATCGGATGCAACCTTTGAAACAATATTCGCATTCCGCTCCAGGATCAGTCTGCGGCGCATGGAACATAACAACAACCCGGTATGCCCTGGCGTCCTCGGAGTTGGCTGTCGAACGAAGGCGGACGCGTGTACACGTGATAACCGTAACAAAGTGCGTGTGGAATAAAATTAGCCTATTCCGTTATAATCACTTTCATCCAGAGCCACAGAGGTGGGCGTGTCTGTTTGTATGGATGTGCTGCGCGCACCTAAATGGCATCACAGTTGAAGAGGCCACCGCAACCGCTTGTCATGCCGTAGGGTGAAAAACAGGGATTAATGTAATCGCAATAACAATAACAATAACAATAAACTAGACTTACAGGACGTTTGCCTTTCTTTCTGGCTGTGAGCAGTGTTGGGACTCGCGGCTATGACGAGCTTTTCGTGTTGCGTATCTTTGTTGTTGTTTGCCATGGGGCGCAGTCTGGCTGTCAATGCGTTGGCTCAGCTTGATATCAGAGAGTTTTGTTTCGCAGAACGCAATTTTCCGCTCATCACCTGAGGGAAAGCTGGGGCCTCGTTGCGAATATCGACACAAATCATTTCCCGTATGGAAGCTTTGGTAAAACAGTTGTCTCGACTTAGTTCCATGATGTGGTCCCTGGGCGGCGTTATCTTGATTACCCGAGCAGTACATACGGATGGTTAATAAACAACACCAAATTGAGACATAATCCATAAATTTACAGGAACAACCGGAGTAAATTTGAAGGTGAACTTTGTGAAAAACTAAATACTTCCCAGTAGATTTAAAATTTTGCCTCGGCAATCTCGTGCAGCTCAGTTTACTAATCTCTCACAGATTTCACCTGCAGTTTAGCCACAATGTCAGGATAACTGTCCTCGTCATATCAACAGGGCCATTTGAATCACGAATCACTGCTAGTGTGGTATGGTGACCGTAATGACTGCGCCATCTTTTCCTGTGGGGCTCTTCTTTTTGTCGAGTTGCTACGTACAGCCAAGGGGCATCCTACCGAGCGCGTTGCGAAATTATACCACAATCCGCCACAGAGAGTCACAGGCTTAGCACTCAGTTGGGTTCAATTGTCGCGTCGTCGTCGGAAAGTGAGAACCATCCGACCGACCTTATCATTATCATTATCGCTCTATCAGCTCTGCCAGCTGTGAGGTTTTTGCCAGGGACCATATCGTTGGGATTGGTCGTCGTCGTCGTCGTCGTTGGAACTCTCAATGCAGACTAAAGAGCAAGTGAGTACGAGGTGTGTGATTTTTCACTTCATTTCAATCTTTTTAATTTCTTCTGCCATTCTTGCTGCCAGGACGACGGGCGGCAATGAGGCCCTTCTTGGTTGTTGCTCCGTGATATGAGGACTGACCGTAATTGCTGGCCGCAGATTTCAATTACCGCTATTGCGATGTTTATAATGGTCGTTGAGATGGCAATTTGTTACAGTGCATTCAGGGGAATGATGACGGTGCCATCATCAAACTCTCCCGTAGACAGGTGGATGTAATTGGACCGTGATGTTGTGGATTGGACAAATTTAGCCATTGAGTTGTAAATTACGGATATGAGCATAAGGACTTGATTCCATTTATGGTATGTTATCAAGGCTGGTTGACGACTTGCAGTAATTACATAAGTTTAAATCGAGTGTCGGACTATTAAGAGCGTATTACCAAGGGGGTGTCCGGAGAATCCTAAGGGGGTTTCCGGAGAATCCAATGGAATCCAAATGAGATTCCAGAGAATCCCAAAAGAGGATTCCGGAGAATTTCAAAAGGGGATTTCGTAGAATCCCAAAAGGGGATTCCATAGAATTCCAAAAGGGGATTCCAGAGAATCTTAAATCTCAAGAGGGGATTTCGGATAATCCCAAATGGTGATTCCGGAGAATCCCGAGGGGTATTCTGGAATATTCAAAAGGAGATTTCGGAAAATCCCTAGGAGGATTTCGAAGAATCTCAAAAGGGGATTCCGGAGAATCCCGAGGGGGATTCCTGAGAATTCTAAAAGGGGATTCCAGAGAATCCCAAAAGGGGATTCCGGAGAATTCCAAAA